>OX418227.1:12558950-12713950 GCA_948455865.1 Conomelus anceps | reverse complement strand
TCTCATAAAATACAGGCATATATGCCAGGTATTCTACAAGCTATTGTGAAAGGAATTTTCTTGCAATGTGGCAAGTAATAATTATGCCTGACTTTTGGATTGCCGCTATCAAACAATTCATACCCAGCTCTTTCAGACCATCTGTCAAGGCCCTTGGGACAATTCCATTCGCCGACATGATCACTGGAACAATTCTGACAGAGTCCAGATGGAATACATACATACATATCCGGTTCCCGTTCCAGTAGGTTCACTGGGTCTGGGTATTAACAAGCCTCCGCCACCTGCTCCGGTCATTCCAAAGCTGTTCCTCCTCAATCTCCAGCCATTGCCGTCCCCTTCGTTCGATCTTTCCTTTCACTCCATCCTTCCACCTTCTTCGTGGTCTTCCTCTTGGGCGCTTATCCACTAATCGCAACTCTTCCATTCTTCTCGGTAATCTTCCTGGATCCATCCTTTTTAATGGATTAATAATGCATTCAATTCTTTAGCTGAAGCAGCATATTTTATTATTATTATTATTATTATTATTATTATTATTATTATTATTATTATTATTATTATTATTATTATTATTACTATTACTAATTATAATTATTTTTCTACACGTGAATTCTAAGGAATCAAATAAAATTAATTGATTTTATTATTGCAGATAACGGAAATGATCCAAGCAGCTACATCTTGGAAGAACTGTAACAACTAGTCCTGGAATTGCACTCTTTTATTTAGGATCAGAGAACCTTCCAATTAAAAAAATCGAATATATTTCAAGGAGGACCTTGAAAAAATGTATAATTTAGTCCAATTTTGGATGATTACCTGTATAGAATGAATATTATAGCTTACATTAAAGTGTTTTGTTTCGTATAGTGTGTTTGTTTAATTATTATTTCTCACGATAAAATTTAATCAAATACTTCAGGATTAACTAATAAAATTGATAAAATTAGGTAGTTTTCATCTTTACATTTTCCGAATAATGTTTTTGGTTTTATAATTAGGCTATCATAGGAATAAAATTATGTGGGGATTATACTTGAATGAAAGTATCTTATTAATTAAAAATATGGGGGCAATTTTAATAAAGGTTGTTTACTGGATACATATATTTCATAATAATTTTCTTCTTCGCCCACTAATATCCCCATTTTGTTTTTTTTTCAAATTATTGATTTCAGTGGCAGCCTAATGAAGCTTCTTCTTAGAATCGAAATGCATATCGCCAATATAAGTGAGTAAAAATTATAATGTAAATTGAAATACACTGTTTTTATATAAAATCCTTTTTAAATATAATCAGAATTTCAATCTCAACTATTTATTAGAATTTACTTCTGAGTTATATATATTTTCAATTGATTATCTATTCCATTACTTGATTATTAATTGATTAATTTTTTATTTGTATTACTTATTACTCTTAAGAAAACATGCCAGTTGGCAAGATACATTAAAATTAATGACACAGATAAAATATTACATAAATTAATATTTTGATACTGTTTAATGAATTTAGTGCATCATTATTATTATTATTGTTGTTTGCAATTTTACATTGGTTGCTGTTTAAGAACTTCCATTTGTTTAGTTTTGTTGTAGTATATGTGTTTTTCTTAGTATTTTCCACTTAGAAGAAAACCCCTGTTTCTTGTGATAATGTATAATGTATTATAGTTTTTTTAAGTAGCAAACTTTCTGTATGAGTTTACTCTTTAGAAATTGATTGAATAGGAATTGTTCATCTTTATTTTTAAGGCTCTCGAGTTGGGTTTTAATACTTCTAAAAATAGTTACTTTAATAGCTACTTAGATCTTGTATTCATGTTTTCATGTTTATGCTATTACATATGTTTCATATTTTTATAAGCAGTAATAGAGCAGAAGTGATTGCTGTGGGGAGTCGTAACAGGTATCTGTTCAATCAGATTAGATAAGCAACGCTCTCCTGTGCCCTCTTCGTGAGGGTGGCCGATTGGATTGGCCAGCAAAAAATACTGTGCTGTAAAATAACTTCCCGGTGGCTCGGAACCCAGCTAAAACTGTAGATCCAACTCATCAATCACCATCATCCAACTCATTACCCATGCACAGGTCTCAGACCTATGTGGGCTTCATCCTTAAAAAAAATTTCAAATTCAATTACGTTCATCATGGTCACCTCTCATATATGCTATCTGTCGGCGTCTCGGACTCTTCCAAGTAAGAAATTTAATTTTTAATTTTTTTTTGAGGATGAATTTTAATTTTTAATATTTTTTTATGATACGTCTGAGACCTGTGCGTGGGTAATGAGTTGGATGATGAGTGATTGATGAGCTGGACCTATAGTTTTAGGTGGGCTCCGAACCACCGGGAAGTGATTTTACAGCAGAAAACAGTGTCTTTTTTGCTGGCCAATCTAATCGGTCACCCGTACGAAGAGTGCCTAGGAGAACGCAGCTTATCTCTGTCTGATTGAACAGATAGAGAAAAGATATTGAATCTTTAGTGAAAATTATTACTCTTGCCTCTTAACAGTTTGCTTTTGAATGGTTTCTATTGAATTATTACCACACATACCAAGTTTCTGGTAGACGAGTGTTACTCAGTAGTACTGTATTAAACTACACCTTGTAAATAAAATTCCCCCTCCCACCCTTATCCATATTTCCCCTCCCACCCTTGTCCATATTTCCCCTTCCACTCTTATCCAAATTTCTCCTCCAACCCTTATCCATATTTCCCCTCCAACCCTTGTTCAAATTTCCCCTCCAATCTTAATTCATATTTCCCTCTTCCACAACCAGCCACCACTTTGTGTGACGTCATGAAGCACAAAATGCATCACAAGACTTCAGCAACGATATTTCATCGCCCTAATCCAAACTATCCATATCCAGGGTGGTCTAGGGCCTTTGGCTTCCTTTAAAAGGGCTCCTCTCACGAAGACTAGCCCTTTGGCCTCTTTTCGGAGGGGGATAACTTCCCTCAAGTAAACCCCCCCCCTCGTAAGTTAGGGGGCCACTTTAAAACGACCCCTTACCGGCAATAAATCTCGACCCTTTAATTAAAATTAAAGTTTCAGACGACGGGAAATTGCTTCAGCCATAGAGTGCATTCTCAGCAGCGCATCCCACGTACTCTTAGCTAGCACACTCACCTTTGGCTTGTTTTAATAGGTGAGCGAGTACTGGTCTGGGCCGATCCCACTAGCCTCATTAGCATGGTCGCTCATCACTGGAATGGTGTAACTATTGTAAAGATCTTAGGTGGGATGCGCTAGATACGAAAATTTGGTACAAGAAACAAAATAATGGTGCAAGAGAGATGAAAAAACTGGAATAAAATGTCTACAATATAACATAGAACAAATTCTGTGATGTTTTCCATGACGAAATATTTGACGAACAATCTAATATCAAAACTGACACTGTATTTCAATTAAATATGTGATTTTCTTACTAGAGAAACTGGAGAAATGCATTTCACTTCTGAAAAGATGCTTCGTCAGCCTGCCGCCAGGGGTGATGTTTTTTTGATGTTTCATATTATATTTAATTGAAATACAGTGTCAGTTTTGATATTAGGTTATAAAACAATCATGGAGGTGGCTTGAATGCTACAGAGATGATCTATTTTTCATCATAATATTTTATGATGCAGTTCCTCTTTAGTTCCTACATTTTTACTAAAACTTTGAACATAAATAAACCAATCCAACGGTGTATTGAAGGACCCAACGAATTTTCATAGAATAATAATTATTATTGTCATCTGTGATGTTTTCCATGACAAAATACTTAATGAACAATCTAATATTAAAACTGACACTATATTTTTTTTGTAGATTACGTCTTGGAGACTCCAGTTAAGGAGTATAAGACAAGTCAGATTAACAATATTATACACTAGATACCATAATTACTTCAATTAGTTGAGGTGAGGCTTAATTTTGATGTGAAAGGAACTCTTGTACACTATAAAAAGCTTTATCAACTAAATATTTCTTCAATTGTTTTTTAAATATTTCTATATTTTCAAGACTCTTCAAAAACTGCGGTAGCTTGTTGTAGAATTTCCTACCAATATAACTAGGTTTTTGTTTGAATAAGCTACTATTGTGACTCACCAAGTGATAATCTCCTCGGCTTCTTGTATTATAATCATGCACGTCAAGATTTTGGTTAATATCATTCGTTTTTACATATAAAGTAGCTTCATACACATATAAGCAGGGTACAGTTAGGAGACCAAGTCTCTTGAACAACGGCCTACATGAATCTAATCTATTTACTCTTTCTATACACCTAACCGCTTTCTTTTGGATCTTAAACACCCTATCAAGATTTTGTTTTGATGAATTATCCCATACTAAGATAGCATACCTAATATGTGACAGTAAGAGCCCATGGTAAGCTGTAAAAAGTAACTTTTTGTCATTCAATCTAGCGAGCTGTCGCAGGACAAATACCCCAGATGAAATTTTACTACATATTTTCTCAATGTATGGAGTCCAGGTCAATCGTCTATCCAACATAACTCCTAGAAATGCGATTTTTTCTTCCTGGTCTAATTGATTATCGTTTACAAACACGTTTATAGCTCTATCTTCATTTAAATTATGTTTGTTTTTGAATTGAAGGTATTGGCATTTTTTACTATTTATAGTTAATTTCAACTGATTTAAAAATTGGACAATGGACTGCACACCTATATGGGCACTTATTTCTAAATTATCTAGAATGGAATTGCTGAAAATGAGTGATGTATCATCAGCAAATAAGAGGGCTCTACCACTAATTAATTCTTTAGGTAAACGGTTGACATACAACAAAAAAAGCAATGGACCTAGTATTGACCCCTGAGGCACTCCAGCTTGCACCTCTAATTTATTAGATTTATTCTTTACTATACTATTACCAACTACTGTAGTTATTTCTACACATTGTTTTCTCCCAATAAGATATGATTCAAACCATTTCAGTTCAACCCCATTTACACCTAAATTTTGCAGTATTTCCAATAAAGTTCTATGATTAACTTTTATGTTCTATGATTTCACTTTTATGTAATGTATTACTCACATACAGTATATTGGAGATGCTTGAGGAATGCATTTCACTTCTGAAAATAAGCTTCGTCAGCCTGCCGCCATGCTTTGTTGAGGTTAGGGTGAGTGGCCATTATGTAGTTAAAAATTACGTTTGATTTGAATTGTGTTTAGTCGTTGAGTAAGTTGGTTCTATCTTGTTACCAACTTTTCAGAAGTGAAATGCATCCCCAAAGCATCTCCAATATATGTGAGTAAAACATTATTAGTCAGTTTTAATATTAGATTACTAGCCGGCAGACTCGCTTCGCTCGCCTTAACCGTCTAGCCAGGGGGGTCCAACTAATTTTCATTGTGATTAGATAAATTTACAGAAATAGGTGATTTTGGGAAGAATTTTGATACCATTACTTAGTATGCATCTAGGGTCTTAATCAAACATATACATTATATCATATTTCACTCCATGTGGCATTGAGGTTCTTGAGAAATTGTGATCAACTGAATTCCAAAAATCCTAATTTTGAGATGAATCATGTAACCCTATTTTTCACGTGTTTAGCACCCCAGCTGAAAATTTTAACTTTTTTGGCCTTGTGGTTCTTAAAACAAATTATTATTTCATTAATAGACCTAACCTACTGAACTTGCCAGCCAAACAGCTTAAAGGAACAGCTGATAGAAGTCAACCGTTTTTATCATATGGCAGACCCCTTAGCAGCGTTATTTACACTGTCTTTGAACAGCAAAGGCTTTGCACTTTGCATGTAGGCTACCATACAGTCGGAGCCTTGCAATATGTGGGAAACATATGACTGGGTATGATGAAATGTAATTATGCCAGGTTGATTACATCTGTTAAGTACACGTCTAGAGCCTCAACCAAACTTTTCAAAAATCGTCGATTTTGGGACTAATTTTGAAACTTTTTTCCAAGGTACATCTAAGGCCGATACTTAACATGAATACCAAATTTTATCTGATTTGACCTTATGGTTCTCTAGAAATTGTTGTCACCTAAATTTTCAAAAATCTTCAATTTTGGGGTAAATTTTGAAACCCTTTCTTAGCACGCGTCTAGTCCCCCTACTGAATATGTGTACCAAATTTTATCGTTTTTGGTCGAGTGGTTCCTGAGAAACTGTGATGAATGAGTGAGTGAGTCAGTCAGTGGTATTTCGATTATATAGATATAGATTATTATCAGTTGTGCTGATAAGCACCATTCTACTTAATAAATATGTAGCAATTTTGTTAATCACCATAGCAACAAGATAATATTATTTGGCTCAAAAGTTTTTATAAAAATTCAATATTATAAACTATTTTTGACTGTTTTTAGTGTTTCGTTTCAATTGAACTTTTTAAGTGAGAAGATTCATTTTGTTATTTTTTGAGTGAAGGTTTTTAGCAAATCTTGAATTTTTAGTCTGTGTTAACCTCAATGTTTCTGACAATGTAAAAATTTGTAAAGGGAGCAGTTTTGGACTTGAGTCTGTTGCGCCTTCACATTCGTTGTAAATTTGTCACAATAAATAAATAAACCTCTTTGACCTTTTAAACATCATATGCTTCCCGATTCACAAAAAAATGTACAATGGCAGTTCTTGAAAAAGAGTTTTGTTTCTTTTCCTTCTAATTGTTCAACAGATCTCATAATATATCATGCCTCAACATTTTTTCTCTGTACCTTTTTCAATTTGACGATTAGAGTAATTTAAGAAAAGATTCCAACACACTCAAGAATGAAAAAATCCACGCTCAGTTCAGTTCTGCACAGCAAGATTACACATATTATAGTAGTTTATGCAACGATTTTATTTTGACCCTTATTAAGGCACGAGTTAGATGTAAGTTATAACACGGGCGAATGCGAGTGTTATAAATATCTCACGAGTGCTTTAATGGCCAAATAAAATCGTTGCATACACTATTTTATCTACGACCACTAGTATACATTTAATTAAAACAATTTCATTTCACCTGTGACTGTCAGAGATATCTAACCTCTCATCTCAAATACGAGAAGTTATAGTAGATTGTTTGCTTAAAGCAGCTGGTGTAGCAGTTTGATCAAATCAGCTGATAGTTTCACAATATTGAATTACGATATTGATTCCATCAAAAATGCTTCTGATTGGTCCAGAACCCGTGTTATAATGTAGAACCTGTACTATAATGAGCTCATTATGCAACGGGTTTCAAAAAGTATTTCGAAAAGACAGCTGTTTTGGCATCAATTGTGAAACTGTAATGTATACATTATGACATGGTCGTAGATAAATATTATTCCTATATTGGACCCCCTAAATCCAAAATTTATAGCGATTTCACATGGACTATAAGGAAGCTATATATCATGTTTCAGGAGTCCAGAATCTTCCTTCCAAGCGCTAGAGCACAGACGGACGGACAACATTCCAATAAAGCCTTTCAGGGTTGTTATCAAGTAATGTATAATGTAACGTACCTTTTCCGATCATTTCACCAATCTGTGTAATACATTACATAGAATACATTTCTTTATTTCTGTAAATTAGGTAAGTGATGACCGAGTGCCGTAGCAGGTATCTGTTCAATCAGAGATAAGCTACGAAACTCCTGAGCGCTTTTTGTAAGGATGACCGATAGGATTTGTCAGCAAAAAAGACTGTTCTCTGCTGTAAAATCACTTCCCAGTTGTTCGGAACCCACCGAAAACTGTGGTTCCAACTCATCAATCACCGTCATCCAATTCATTACCCACGCACAGGTCTCAGACCTATGTGGGCTTCATCCTCCCAAAAAAGAAGAAAAAAATTACTTATAAAATCATATTGCATCCCCTATATTTATATTACACCTGGAAATGAGGATAATATTGACAACAGCAAATCTTTGCGTATATATCGATTTATTAAAGTTGTGTTAATATATAGATATAGCAGTGGTGTCCTACATTAGCAGGTGCTGTGCAGACTAATGAACAAACCACTTAAGAAGTGCTACTGAACAATGACACCAGTCTTCACACGATTTTAATTAGACTCTGAGGCCTCTTAGAGAGAGAAAGAATGAGTGAGGTAGAGAGAGTGCGTGCGTGTGTGATAGAGAGAGAGTGGGTGTGGGGAGAGCGAGAGAGTGTGAGTGAGAATAGTGTGAGAGGGGTTGAGGAAAAGGGTGACACAGTTAAAGAGAGGCATAGTGAGAGCGAGTGAGAGAGTTGAGTGAGGAGAGCGAGTGAGGGCTAGAGAGAGTAAGAGGGTATGAGATCCCCTTACCTTACCCAATCTTATCTACAGTTAGTGTCGTAAGTCGGCGGTCTCATCAATGTTGCACGTCTTAATCTTCACTTTGTAAGCTTAACGAAACCGCTGTCTCTTTTTACCCCCCCCCCCCTCCCCACCTCTCACTCCTACACACCTACAACCCCTTCCTCCTCAATCTACACCACTGCTTCCCATTAGCCCCACTCTTTCAAATTCCGAAGGCCTTGAAAAGTCTAGGACACAAATTTAAGAACTTTTCAGGTTTTTCCGAGAATTTGTTCTGATTTTTTCTAGGGGAAGGCTGCGTTAATTTGTTATTTTGTACTTCAAGGTGAAATTTCAAGTGAAACAGCGACCTAACCTAAGATTTTACTACTACTTTAAAATTTTGTAAAATGCAGTTTTGGGCAATAGCCTGTTGTATTCACATTGACTGTATTTTAGTTAAATGAATAAATAAATAAATAAATAATTTGTTTGGTATGTGGAGTTGAAATCAGTAATTTGAGTGTTCTTGGAGTCATTTGATTTTATTTTGAATCTTTTTTATTGTTATATATCAACATAAAATACAATCAGTAGGGGTATTTAGCCGATTCTGATGCGGCCAATCAGAAGACAGGGGGGCGTGGCCACCCCCCTTCCCCCTCCCCCAGGTCAGACATTTTGTAAACGCCCACCCCTTCCCCCTGTCGCAGTCAGCCATTTTGTTTTTAAGGTCGCATACCCCCCTTCCCTATGTGCCCCCACTTTATTCCCAATAGATTAAAGGGAGACCCCCCGCAAGCACCAATGAGAGAGGACCTATCCCCCCTGACCCCACCTCTCACAGATGGTTCCCAATAAATATAGAACATACAGCTTTATATCTATGTATTTGCTTTCAATTGTATATCTATATATACCTGCTTGCAATTACTATATCTATATTTGCTCTTATCCGTAACCCCCCGCCCCCGCCCCCCCGCTTTAGCTATTAATTGCATCTGCACACTTGCTACCTCCTGCTGTGATTCTCAATGCCCTCTCTCTCTTTCGCACGTGCAGTGTTAATATACCCCCCTGCCCCCCAGCCCCGGACAGTGCTTCAGATATTAATAACACTTCCGCCCCCCCCCCCCCCGTGCTGTGAAAAAACTATTTCATAACGTTTAAAAGCAGAGCACGTGCACAAGTTTTATGTAGATTTTTTTTATGTGACTCATTAAGCTGTGGAATAATAATCCTCTCTCTCTACCCTCTCTTTCTTTTAGGCAAAGTTGGCATGTGCACAAGTTTGTGGATTGTGCTCATTAACTTTTAACATGTTCTCTGCGGGAGTGGACCATCTACATCAACATGACAGAGATGAACATACATCTACTTTCTCTCTCAGGTCATTAACCTTTGCATGAACAATCCTGTCTGTGTGAGAGAGAGAGGCTTTCTCTCTCACTCTCTCTCAGCTCATTTGAAGGTCAGATAATTCTCGCTGGCGAGAGATAATTCAAATTTTACTTTTATTTTAGCTGTAATTAACTGTTTTTCTAAATATGCTTATTGCGCGGCAATAAAATCCAAAAGTGCCGGCTCTGTGTATGCTGCGCTTGAGCCTATTATTCTTAAAAATAAGAATGTTAAATTTTTTCAAACAGATCAGGGTCGCGAATTTTTTAATACAAAAGTAAAAGCATTATTGGATAGGTATAATATTAAACATTACCATGTTTTTAGTGAGAAAAAAGCTGCAATAGTCGAACGTTTTATTAGAACTATTAAATCGAAAATCTATAAATATTTAACGCAGCATGGAACAAAACGATGGGTAGGAGCATTACCAACATTGGTTAAAGAGTATAATAATGCTTTCCACAGAACAATTCAAATGCGGCCATCTGATGTTCGCAAAAAACATCGAAATCATATAATAGCATCGCTTAATAAGGCGGCTAATGAGAACTTGCGTTTGAAATCTAAACGAATAAAACCGAAATTTAAATTGGGCGATGTTGTACGCATTAGTAAGTACAGACAGGTTTTCGACAAATCGTATAATATTAATTGGAGTGGGGAATTATTTATAATTCATTCAGTCTATCCGACTAAGCCACCTACTTACATCTTGCATGATTTGAAAGGGGAAATAATTTCTGGCCGTTTCTACGAAGAAGAAATGAAAAAAACAAAGCTGGATGAGGAGGAGCAGAAAGTTTATTTAGTAGAGAAAATTATAAGGAAAAATAAAGATAAAATATTGGTTAAATGGTTAGGTTTCAGCGAACCTACATGGATCGAGAGAAAGAATTTACTAGGTTGAGAACAGTATTGTAAATACTATGTATTATATTGTAAATACTATGTATTATATTGTAAATATGTATTATATTGTAAATAAGCGAAATGTTGTATATTGGAAAAGAACTGAAAAATATTATCAATAAATTGATATAATATGTTGAACCATGTGTTTTATTCAGTTATCCGTTGGCTATCATAGTGATACAATGGTAAAGGATACGACCATACCCATCATCAATTTTGATGAGGTTATTACAGGTAAACCGAACATTGGCAAGAGTAAAAATGGTAGTTTATTACCGCATAATGCACGCATTATCCTGATTGGAAGATCCAACAGTGGTAAGACAAATACGTTATTGAATTTGATTTTCAATAAAAATGGATTAAAGTTTAAACATTTATACTTATTTAGCAAGTCTCTGTACCAGGATAAATATGAGTTTTTGAAAAAGGTATTTTCAAAGATAAAATGTGTTACTTTTCATTTATCAGACAATGTAGAATCGATACCTCATCCCAACAAAGTTGATCGGTTTTCATTTGTTATTTTTGACGATCTTCAACTAAGTCGTGTACCACAAATTCGTGAATTTTTCACGATGGGTAGACATCGCGAAATTGACACAGCCTACTTGGTACAAAGTTACGGTGCGATAATAAAACATCACATCCGAGATAACGCAAACATGCTAATTATTTTTAAACTTGATCAATTAAATTTGAAATTAATTTATAGGGATTTTGTAGGGGAAGATATGACTTTTGCAGATTTCAGAAAAATGTGTAACAGAGTGTGGTCAAATGCTCCACATAAATTTCTCTCAATTTTTACCGAATGTAAGGCTGAAAATGGAAGATACAGAGAGCAATTGGATAAATTCATAAAGATTCCTTTGCAATGAGGTAACTTCGGTGTTTGCATGATTTTTTGTCATTCAACGTCGCGGCATTAATGGAGAAAGTTAAGAAACGCCTCGCGCATGGTGCGGAAAGTTTAACAGATAGAATTAAAAAGTTGAGAAAAACTATTTTGGATAAGCATAGGAATTTATTGGGTTTTCAAACACAGAGTGAAGAATTTAATCGTAAAAGGTTGGAACTAATAATTACTCCATTAATTGAACTCAAAAAGAGCACAATCTCTGCCAATGAAACAGTAAAGCGCGAAAAAGAACACAAGGTTGAACCGTTGGTAACGGAGAAGGAGAAGGAGGAGGAGGAGGTGGAGGAGAAGGAGGAGGATGGGGAGGAAGATGTAAATATTTCTGCTAATGATAAATCTGCTTTCTTTGATTCGACTTTGAATATTACTAACCGTCGCACTCGAATAGAAGAAATTTTAGACAACTATTTAGGTGTGTTTCATAACGAGAAATTAGATAATTCTATTCCTTATGGTATACGATTTGATCATAAACAAAATTTATATTTTATCGGTGATGAGCCCGTAAGTTTTGATGATGTTTTTATAACTGTCGGCGAACAAAGGTTTAGAATGACTCATGGTTTGTTGGAGCTATTGTTTAACAGTAGGCCAAATTCAAATCTCTACAATAACAAAGATTTGGCGAAATATAAAAAAATATTATCACTCACATCTGTACATATTAATAACCAGGGTTACGTAATTCGCAATTCTGGTAAAAAATCTCAAATTATACAGAAACTTTTTCCACCCAAAAAACGTTCAAAGTATGGGAAGGGATTATTGAATTTTGTTAGAAATAAATCACGTGATAGAAACTACATATTCTGGGATGATGTTAACGAACTAGTCGAACGGTTATTTATTTTAATGGGTTCTATTAATGTTGGTAATTCAGCTCACGATATTGAAATCGATTCGATATTGCAAGAACTGCGGGAAGGTAACTTCATACAGTAAAAAAAGCGAGGACAGCCCGCGTTGGCAGGAAGCTGTTCGGTAGAGCGAAAGAGGAGAGAAAGAAATATGAGAGAGATGAGGCTGGGTGAAACCGGCTGTTGCGAAAGAGTATGTTAGAAGAAATGCAGAGAGGGCGCCCCCTCACCCCTCTGCGAAACATCGTGTAAAGTGAGAATAGCCGACTAAAGACATGAGCTGGGGTGGTGACGTCAGTGCTGTTCCTTCTTGACAAGCAACACAAATCGGGGCGTTGGAACCTGTCCGCTGGAGCGAATGTACCGAGGTGTTGATAATTAATTTCGACATTCGAACAATGAACACCGATCGATTCGGACGAATGCATCGTCCGCATGCGAAGCAATTAGAGGAGTTAAAAAAATTAGTATCAAATTTTGACAAGTTGAAATTTGAATTGAGTGAGTTGAAGAAAGCTGTTTTAACTAGAACAGAATTTAACAATGAAAGAACCCAACTTGTGTCATTTGAAAATCTCAATAGTGGATTAAGTATAATTAACAATGTGTTGGAAAAACGCATGCATGATTTAGAACAGGTTGTTTTAACTAGGAGAGAATTTGAGCAGGAGAAGGCTAGTGTGCTGGTGAGTAGACATACCCTCAATAATGAGATGAAAATTATTAGCAGAGAGGCAAAGGCAGAAAGAGATAAACTACTCACTCGAGATGAATTCAATAGGGAAAATTTACTCACTAAAAAAGAGTTTATAATTGAAAAAGCAGGATTCATCTCATATGAACAACTTAACACAGCTGTAAAAATATCACAGGACCTATTAATGGATTATGTGCATAATAATCGAGATTTCAAGAGACATTTAAATGATCTGATGTATAGATATGCCTATTATTTGATAGAAAAATGTGTAATGGCTGCCAGAACGTTTGATTATAAAGAGTTGGAGGGACGAGGTCTATTGCCAGAACATACTGTCGGCGAATTTCTTCGGCTTATTGGAATGGATGAGCCAACGATAAAATATGATAGTAGTTTGTTTTTACCTCCCCAACAAGAACGTCTATTACAACGCTATCAATCTAGGAATCGGGGAGTGTAGAAATATTCTATTTCTGTGTACAGTCCCCCAGCTGCTAGGCACGCGTTGCGACCGTTAAATTCTAAGGTTAATGACCTGAGAGCATGTCTCTCTCACACACACAGACAGGTTAAAACATGTTTGTGACCTTCAAATGAGCTGAGAGAGAGTGAGAGAGAAAGCCTCTCTCTCTCACACAGACAGGATTATTCATGCAAAGGTTAATGACCTGAGAGAGAAAGTAGATGTATGTTCATCTCTGTCATGTTGATGTAGATGGTCCACTCCCGCAGAGAACATGTTAAAAGTTAATGAGCACAATCCACAAACTTGTGCACATGCCAACTTTGCCTAAAAGAAAGAGAGGGTAGAGAGAGAGGATTATTATTCCACAGCTTAATGAGTCACATAAAAAAAATCTACATAAAACTTGTGCACGTGCTCTGCTTTTAAACGTTATGAAATAGTTTTTTCACAGCAGGGGGGGGGGGGGCGGAAGTGTTATTAATATCTGAAGCACTGTCCGGGGCTGGGGGGCAGGGGGGTATATTAACACTGCACGTGCGAAAGAGAGAGAGGGCATTGAGAATCACAGCAGGAGGTAGCAAGTGTGCAGATGCAATTAATAGCTAAAGCGGGGGGGCGGGGGCGGGGGGTTACAAATAAGAGCAAATATAGATATAGTAATTGCAAGCAGGTATATATAGATATACAATTGAAAGCAAATACATAGATATAAAGCTGTATGTTCTATATTTATTGGGAACCTTCTGTGAGAGGTGGGGTCAGGGGGGATAGGTCCTCTCTCATTGGTGCTTGCGGGGGGTCCCCCTTTAATCTATTGGGAATAAAGTGGGGGCACATAGGGAAGGGGGGTATGCGACCTTAAAAACAAAATGGCTGACTGCGACAGGGGGAAGGGGTGGGCGTTTACAAAATGTCTGACCTGGGGGAGGGGGAAGGGGGGTGGCCACGCCCCCCTGTCTTCTGATTGGCTGCATCAGAATCGGCTAAATACCCCTACTACAATCAAATTTATTGTGTTTTTCAAATCTATTGTTGTAGAAAGTTGAAATTCAAATTTATTTCACAAGAAAGTTCGAAGTTACTGACTATTGAACAAACTGACAAATTCACTTAAACAGAATTTATTAATTTCGAATTCCTTTAGGTGCTATTAGTTTATACTGAAGACTTCCGCAATGGCGGATATTGATATAATTGGGAGGTCCGTGGTTCGATTCCCGGTGGTGACTGATATTTTTGTACAGTAGCATTCATCGATTTCCATCAGCTGTTGAATACTGTTGTCAATATCCGCCATTGCGGAAGTCTTCAGTATAAACTAATAGCACCTAAAGGAATTCGAAATTAATAAATTCTGTTTAAATAAAAGTTCTTATTTTGTAACAAAAAAAGATATCAATATAGGTCTATCAGTAATAATCATTGGCAAAAACGAGTTGGATTGAAAATGAAATGAAATATTATTGTTTCTACACAAATACAGCAGATACAATACAAATTTATATTATTTTGTCTCTATTCTTGTTAATTTTGTATTTAGTTTTTGTGAGATTTGACATCAATTTGAGTGAGTCTAAGAGGAGCATTCTGGTCTGCTTGAATAGAAAAATGCATCGATATGGAAATGCTTCAATTATAATGATAATAATAATAACAACAGTAACAATAGCAATAGTAATTGCAAAAGCAATAACAATTATAATGATAAATTGTTTTAATTTTTTTTTTTAATTTATTCAGGCGCTGTGCCAGACTGACATGTACATTCATGAACTACTGGCTAAAAGCACCTCTAAATCCAGAGGAAGAGAAAGAGATAATACTAATAATATTAATAATAACCTGGCTGGCTGAGGTCTGGTGTCAGAGTTATCAGGTCGCACCTGAGAAGGCTCAGGGCCTCTGACGTAACTTAACGACTGTTTTTAGGCAGCCGGGACTGACAGGCTTAACGTGTCCTCCGAAACACGGGAGTGGCCTTGGTGAAAATATTATGCTTCAATGAATAAAATTGCTTAAACCTTAAACAACATGGAAAATCTTTATTGGAATGTTGTATCATCCTAGCCTCCATACAAATTCAAGTTCAAAAAGCAATCTACTTGAGAGCTGCAGGAGCATCATCAGTTGTTTAAAACAATGCTCCGGGCCGGGATAGGAACGTAATCGTTGCAAGGCATGAAGAATGGAAGAGAGAGGTAGAGAAACAGAGTGAGAGAGTCAGTGAGAGAGAGGGAGTGAGAGATAGAGAGAGTGATTGAGAGAGGGGGTGAGAGGGAGAGAGTAAGTAGAGAGGGAGAGAGAGAGTGGGACTGTGAGAGAAGGAAAGAGAGAGGGTGAGAGAGAGAAAGTGGAAGAGGTTGTGAGAGAGAGAGGGAGAGGTTGCGAGAGAGAGGGGGGGAGAGAGTGATTGAGAGAGAGAGAGCGAGGGGGTGGGTGATTGAGAGGGTGGGAGAGTGATAGAGAGAGAGAGAAAGTGGGGGGAGAGGTTGAGAGAGAATGAGAGAGAGAGGGGCTAAGAGAGAGTGAGAGAGAGGTAGGGAGCATGAGAGAGCGAGTGAGAGAAAAGGAGGAAGTGACAAAACGAAACGACAAGAATCTTGAGAAGTAACAGCAGACATGATACACTTTAGGTTTAGGTGGAAAGAGAGGAAGATGTAGAGAGAAATAGTAAGATAGAGAGAAAGAGTGAGTGAGAAAGAAAGAGAGAAGTAGAGAAAGAGAGAAGAAAAAAGGCGAGAATCTCGAGAAGTAACAGCAAACAAGATACACTTTAGGTGAAAAGAGAGAGAGAGTGGAGTGTGTGTGTGACAGAGAGAGACTGAGTGAGAAAGAAGGAGAGAAGTAGAGAAAGAGAGAAGAAAAAAGGCGAGAATCTAGAGAAGTTATGGCATACAAGATACACTTTGGCGGACTCCAGGGATTATCCGCTAGGCGGAATAGAGTTGGGGCGAAATATGTGGAGAAAAAGCCGTGTTTCTAACGCTTTGCAGGTTGTTCGGGGGGGGGGGGGGTTAAAAAAACCCCATGGGGTGGGGAAACGAGTGAAGGGGTCAGGGGCGTTACAAGGCTTGTTATAGGCCTTCAGGTCAAAGGTGAGATGGGAATGGGAAGTGGAAAAAGGTGATTTTGAAGGTTGGCTTGAACAAAAGAAAAGTGGAAGGGGTTGGAGGTGGAGAAGGAGAAGGAGGAGGTGGAAGAAGAGGAGGTGTGAAGGAGAAGGGAGTGGAAGAAGAGGAGGTGGAGGTGATGGTTGGGTAGGAGGAGAAGAAGGAGGTGAAGAAGAGGAGGTGGAGGAGGAAGAAGATTTTGTGATGAAAAGGGTGGCAGGAGAAGGAGAGGCGGGAAAAGAGGAAGAAGAATGAAAAAATGGCAGTTGAAGAGGAAAAAGGAAGGAGAAGAATACAGAAGAAAAGGAAGAAGGCAGTAGAATGTAGGAGATAAAAGCAGGAAAAGAGGAAGAAGAATGACAAAAAGGCAGTTGAAGAAGAAAAACGCAGGTGGAGAAGATAGAAGAAAAAAAAGATGACGGCAGAATGTAGGAGAAAAATGAAAATGACAAGAAGGAGGCGAAGCAGAGAGGGTGAAACAGAAGGGTGACAAGAGAGGAGAAAAATAAGAAAAACAACTAGAGAGGAAATAATAGCAGGAACGAAAAGCAGGAGAGGAATGAGGAGGAGAAGGAGGTGACGGAGAGAGATGAGTTGTTTGAGGAGGAGGAGTGGGTGGTGCTGATAGTGGAGGGGGAGAGGAACGAGGTAGAGGAAGAGGAGGAGGAGAAGGAATGGGAAAGAAGGAGGAAGAATACGAGAAGAAGAAAAGGTCAGGAGAGAAGATTACGAGAAGAGCAAAAGGTGAAGGGAGGAGGAGGAGGAGGAGGATGAGGAGGAGGAGTAGAAGAAGGAAATGACGGATCATGAAGAGGAGAAAGAGGTGGAGAAGAGAGCAAAGGAGAAGAAGGATGAGGAAATAAACGAAGAGGAGGAGAAGTAGGAAGAGGAGGATAAGGAGGAGGAGGAGCAGGAAGAGATAAGATAAGATAAAATTACTTTATTTACGTAAATTTACAAAATATAACTGTGACTGATTAAAAATAATATTATTAACAACACATGGAGAGATGGAGAGGGATGAGAAGAGGAAGGAAGAAAATAAGAAGGACGAAGAGGAGGAGGAGAAGTGATGAAGGGGAAGAGGATGGGTAAGGGGATGTATAAGAAGAAGTAGACTTGAATAAATAAGAAGGACAAGAAAGAAGAAGAAGAAGAAGAAGAAGAAGAAGAAGAAGAAGCAGGAGAAAGAAGAAGTAGTTGTAGGAAGAAAAAGATAAAAAAGATGGAGAAGAAAAAGTTGAAGAGGAAGAAAAAGGAGAGGAAGAAGAAGAAGACGAAGAAGAGGAGGAAGAAAAAGAAAAATAGGAAGTAGCTGGGGGAGAAAGAGGAGGTAGAATTAGTAGGAGGAGGAGGAGGAGGAGGAGGAGGAGGAGGAGGAAGAAGTAAGAAGAAGACGAAGACGAAGAAGAAGAAGAGGAAGAAGAAGAAGAAGAGGAGGAAGAAAAAGAAGAAGAAGAAGAAGAAGAAAAATAAGAAGAAGAAGAAGAAGAAGAAGAAGAAGAAAATAAGATGAAGGAGAAGAGTGGAGAAGAAGAAGAAGAAGTAATAAGACGAAGAAGAAGTTGAAGAGAAAAAGAAGAAGTGGAAGAAGAAGAGGAAGTAGCTAGGGAGAAAGAGGAGGTAGAATTGGTAGGAGGAGGAGGAGGAAGAAGAAGAAGAAGAAGTAAGAAGAAGAAGAGGAGGAAGAAGAAGGAGAAGAAGTAGAAGAAGAAAATAAGATGAAGGGGATGAGTGGAGAAGAAGAAGAAGTAAGAAGACGAAGAAGAAATAGTTGAAGAAAAAGAAGAAGTGGAAGAGGAAGAAGAAGAAGAAAAAGAAGAAGTGGAAGAAGAAGAAGTAGCTGGTGGAGAAAGAGGAGGTAGAATTAGTAGGAGGAGGAGGAGGAAGAAGTAGTAAGAAGAAGAGGAGTTTAAAAAAAGAAGAAGAAAAAGAAATAGAAGAAGAGTAGGAAGAAGAGGAAGAACAACAACGACAACAAGGAAAAGAAGATGGTAGGAGAGGAAGAAGAAGAAGAGGAAGAAGAAATAAAGGCTGAAATAAGGAGAAGAGTGGTGAAGAAGAAGAAGAAGAAGAAGAAGAAAAAGGCTAAAATAAGAAGAAGAAGAAGAAAAAAGCTAAAATAAGAAGAAGAATAAGGGAGTGAAGGCATTTGGAAAGGGCATAAAAGAAGATAGAAGAGGTAAAAAAGTGCAAAATGCGAAGAAATATTTTCGGCTAGGGAAAGTGTAGCAGGGGCCCGGCAAGTGTGAAGGTGCCCTTTGGGCAAGCAAGGCCAATTGTGAGCCTCTCTCGGCGAGGGCATGAATTATTCATTGCTGAATTTTAACACTTTTCTCGAAGGAAAAACTGTTCTTTTCGAAGGGTCAAATGCATATTTAGCTATCAATCAAGGAATTTTTTCTGTTTTTTTTACAAATAGGTATAAAATTGTCGAAAACGTACTGCCTAATTGATGTGACCTGATTCATAGTACTTTATGCAGAGTGTTTCGGAACTCTCTACCAATACTTCTAGGCAATGTTTCTGGACCACTAACAAAAGTAAATATCGTAATAAAAGTTTTCATAATTCCCCAGTTACACAGCCGCCATTTTGTTTTTTTGACACATTTTTTTTTTATTCGAACATCATTTAACATATCATTTTGAATACAGCTTTATAACAATTAAACCAATCTAAAAAAAAATTAATCAAAATTTTCCGACAATGAAAAACTAAATTCCAACCGTTTAAAATCTTTGAACAGGTTTAAATTAATAATGGCTGATGGTATCAAAATTTGACTAAATTAACTTTTTTTATATATTTTTATTGCAAATCTAACGATAACTCATTTTTCAAGATTGGCCAATAACTAACAGAGATATGCTACTTTTTAGGGTGTGCGGTGGTTGGAAGCGGGTTGCAGTTCTTTAAACTGTCATTGCAAGGCTTTCATTCCCATGGTTATTCATTCTTTGTAATTATCTATGGTAAATAAAATTTCTTTTTATTCTTTGTTTTTAAGTTATTCCTTGTTTGTTCGTAAAACTGCATCCCGATTCCAACCACCGCACACCATAAAAAGTATCATATCTCTGTTAGTTATTGGCCAATCTTGAAAAATGAGTTATCGTTAGATTTGCAATAAAAATATATAAAAAAACTTTATTCTAGTCAAATTTTGATTCCATTAGCCATTATTTATTTAATCCTGTTCAAAGATTTCAAATGGCCGTCATTTTGTTTTTTATAGTCGGAAAATTTTGATTAATTTTTTTTAGATTGTTTCAATTGTTATAAAGCTGTATGCAAAATTTCAAAATTATACGTTCAATGGTGTTTGAATAAAAAAATGATGCGTGAATAAAACAAATGGTGGCTGTGTGAGTAACTGTGGACTTTAGAAAAATTTTATCACAATATTTACTTTTATTAGTGGTTTAGATACATTGCCTAGAAGTATTGGTAGAGAGTTCCGAACACTCTGTATATACAGTACTTCAATTACATTTAAATGACATAAATTGCATGTACATTGTACATGGACCACAGATTTTTCCAGCCTAAATTGATAATTGCTTGGTCGGAGTAAAAAATATGTCATTTTATTCCTCGAGGTGTCTTTTAATTACAGAAACTTTATCAAAAGTTAAAAATCACTTGTAGGTGAGATTAATTGCCACCGAAAACCGTAAAATTTCAATTTTGAACCCCCACATTTCACAAAATAATTGGTGAAAAAAACGTTTTCTCACAGCAATAGAAAACATTTCAAAGCCCTAATATCATGCAATAAAATCAACTTATGAACTAAAAAATTTTTTAAATAAAAATGTTTAAAAAAAATTATGAACTAAAACTCTGAGCACAGCCTTGAAAGTTTGAGCTCCCCACAGTAATTATTTTATTTAATACTCACTGACTTGCGAAAATTTAATTTGTAAGTACATCTCTTCACTTGGTTTTCTGCCTTATATTCATTCTATTTCCGATCAATTTCATCATGAACCGCAACATAGATTAATTTAACAAGGATTTAACTGCTTAAAGAGCTTTTTTTTGGTGGATTAATCCCACATAGGTCTGAGACCTGTGCGTGAGTAATGTATTGGATGATGAGATGGACATACAGTTTTAGGTGGGTTCCGAACCACCGGGAAATGGTTTCACAGCAGAGGAAGAGCCTTATTAAAAGGTCAACCTTATCGGTCACCCTAACAAAGAGGGCTCAGGAGTGTGTAGCTTATCTTCATCTGACTGAACACATACATACTACGACTCACGGCTATTACTAATAAATGAATGAAAAACAGTACAGGTCTTTCAAAATATTGGAGAAAAAAAATTGTTGAATTGTTGAAAGTTGTTATAACTTTGTTTTCTCTAATACTGAACGTTTCTCGCTGACCATGGACTTTACTACTTTTGTACTTCAACTCGAACAACTTTAGAGTTTTTTTTTTGTAGATTACGTCTTGGAGACTCCAGTCAAGGAGTATAAGACAAGTCAGAACAACATTTATACACTAGATACCATAATTACTATATCAATTAGTTGAGGCGAGGCTTAATTTTGATGTGAAAGGAACTCTTGTACACTATAAAAGCTTTATCAACTAAATAATTTTTCAATTGTTTTTTAAATATTTCTATATTTTCAAGACTCTTTAAAAAGGGTGGTAGCTTTTTATAGAGTTTCCTACCAATATAACTAGGTTTTTGTTTGAATAAGCTACTATTGTGACTCACCAAGTGATAATCTCCTCGGCTTCTTGTATTATAATAGTGTACGTCAAAATTTTGGTTAATATCATTCGTTTTTACATATAAAGTAGCTTCATACACATAAAAGCAGGGTACAGTTAGGAGACCAAGTCTCTTGAACATCGGCCTACATGATTTCAATCTATTTACTCTTTCTATACACCTAACCGCTTTCTTTTGGATCTTAAATACCCTATCGAGGTTTTGTTTTGATGAATTACCCCATCCTCAGATAGCATAACTAATATGTGACAGTAAGAGTAATTTACTCTATCTGTGAAAACATAGATCAAAATAAAGAGGATGAAGAACACTGTTGAGAAAATATGTAGATGATTATTCAGAAAGAGGTGATCAAAGAGCTCAGAGGACAAGATCTGTCTCAATCTTAAGAGTTGCTAAGTGCTAAGATCGTTTGACTTCAGTGGCGGTCCCTAGGGGGGGGGGTGGATGGGAGGGATATATCCCCCCGAAATATCAAGATGGATCCCCCCTGAAAAAAAATAATTATTCATAATTATGTATGTATATTTTTTGCGAGAAATAAATTCAATCTGTGTCATTGTTACTCTTGTTAGCTAGAAGAATAAACAAGAAGGATGTATTATAAACTTAAAAAACACTTTTCAATGGGAATTGACTCACGTTATGGCGTGACGGCCGTTTCGCTCTGTTGTCTAGAGCATCATCAGATGACCCACAGTACACTGACTCAAGGCATGAGTTTGAGGGTTAGTTCAAACTCATGCCTTGAATCAGTGTACTGTGGGTCGTCTGATGATGCTCTAGACAACAGAGCGAGACGGCCGTCACGCCATAACGTGAGTCAATTTCCATTTAAAAGTGTTTTTTAAGTTTATAATACATATTAGTGGAAACAAGATGGATCTTCAACATCATAAGAAGGATGTGTACATCCTTACATCCATTACATTGTTGTGTAACAATCTGAGTATTTTTTGGCTATTCCTTCGTAATTTACATGTTAAAAATAGGGCCGAACCAAAAAGAAAAATCAGTGAACACTTGATTTATTTTTGATTTCATTATACGTTTATTTAACTGAACTTCGTGCTCATTAGCTCATTAAATAATCACATTGACTTTTAATCAATTTCCTTTGTGTAGCTGAAGGAAATCAAAGGAAAAGCACATGCTATGGTTGGGTCCTATTTCACCCAGGTACAATAAACTTTAAATGAAAAACTATTTTATTAGCTAACATAAATACTATTAGCTTGAGCAAATTTTAGAGCTCAAATAAGTATAAAAATACATTTTTAAGCTTTAAATTCCGCATTTTTTTCTAGGGGGGGACCCAGACCCCGAAATGGTCATCCCCCCTGAAATGAAATCCCCCCCGAAATGAAATCCCCCCGAAATGAAATCCCCCCCCCCCCCGAAATGAAATCCTGGGACCGCCACTGTTTGACTTTTAATTAGAGTAAAATTGAAAGATCAAATAGATGGATTCACACAGAATGGGTGGTCCTCATTTCTATTTATACTTGAAGTACTATCATTTATATTTTTTTACAAGTTAGTTTGAAGAGAATGACAATTGAACAAAATGACAACTATACATAAACAGAATTTATTAATTTCGAATTCCTTTAAGTGCTATTAGTTTATACTGAAGACTTCCGCAAAGGCGGATATTGACAACAGTATTGAATAGCTGATGGAAATCGATGAATGCTACTGTACAAAAATATCAGTCACCACCGGGAATCGAACCACGGACCTCCCAATTGCCGGTCGGGCGCCTTAACCACTAGACCATGGAGACCTTTCTGCAGTAGCATTCATCGATTTCCATCAGCTATTCAATACTGTTGTCAATATCCGCCTTTGCGGAAGTCTTCAGTATAAACTAATAGCACTTAAAGGAATTCGAAATTAATAAATTCTGTTTATGTATAGTTGTCAGTTTGTTCAATTGTCATTCTCTTCAAACTAACTTGTGAGATACGAGCCGATATGGCCAAGTTAAACATGAATGCTGCTGTGCAGAAAGGTCTCCATGGTCTAGTGGTTAAGGCGCCCGACCGGCAATTGGGAGGACCGTGGTTCGATTCCCGGTGGTGACTGATATTTTTGTACAGTAGCATTCATCGATTTCCATCAGCTATTCAATACTGTTGTCAATATCCGCCTTTGCGGAAGTCTTCAGTATAAACTAATAGCACTTAAAGGAATTCGAAATTAATAAATTCTGTTTATATTTTTTTATTTGTAGTACTTTATTTCAAATTAGGGTGAAATTAAAAAACACATACAAAGAAATACACAAACGTGAGATGTCCACATACGAAAAAAATGGTACACACTTATTCATCTAATGGCAGGTTATACAATGTTTAAGTGTACCTTAAAAATTGTATTGGTAGAATGTTGGTGAAGGTAGGGTGGAAGGGGGGGGGAGAGAGAATTGCAGATAATGAAATACTCCAACTCTTTGGCTGCCGTGATAAAGAGTTGGAATTAAAATCAAATATTTGAACACTTCTCAATTGAGTTCAAGTTCAAAACTGCTGCCGCACCTGTATGCTCCTTCTTTCTACACATCATCGTCTATTTCGAGAGGGTTCTTAAAGGGGGGGCACATTCTAGTGGGGAGGAAGGGTTTAGAGAGGCGGCTGGAGGTCAGAGCCCGTTATAAAATCAACATTTGAACTTGAAAATTGAAGAACGTCGTCATGTTCTGCTTCGAAACTTGAAGCGCTCCAACTCAACAATTTGATTAATCACCGTTGTCCGTTCGATATTCAAGCCTCTGAAATAACTGGAACTGCGTCTGTTGTGTTGGTAGACCTGGCCGATCTATTTGAATATTCGTCTTTGTTAGATTGGCAATATTTCTGTGTGATTGTTTAAAATAGTGTTTGTTCAAATTATTTCTACAAGAATACTAAATAGATTCTACATTCTGCAAAGAAGGATGAAATTAAATAGAGCATTAATTATTATATCATGTGATATAGCTTTTTTTAAACTTTTTTTTGTAGATGACGTCTTGAAGACTCCAGTTAAGGAGTATAACACAATTCAAACTATGCATACAATCTTATACACTGCTTACCATAACAATTATTATTACTTTAGTGTAGCAAATATGAAAATGGAGAGAATAGAGAGAAAGAAGAAACAGTGGTTCTCTGTGTTATCTGCTATGTAAATGTTTACTTCTAAGCAATTAATTACTCTGCTTTTGACACTTTTATGGTGTTCACTTTGCACTTTGTAGAATGTTCTAGTTGTTTCATAAGACATTAATGGAATATTATCGAATATTGTGGGAGGTGTGAAAGCCTTTTATTGTTTATTTTAGAATTCGGTAGAAGTGATAGAAAAATCGAGAGATATCTCAATTATGGAAAATTATATAAATAGAGGGAGACTTTTGTAAATTAGTTCAGTCTTGTTTGAAATTCGTTGTGATGAACAAGTTGTACAATTCTATATATTGTGCCTATATAGTGATAATTCTTTCTGTGTGCCTATATTGATAATTCTTTTTCCTGTTTAATTCATACCAGTGAGCTACTGAATAGTTTTTATTGTATTACGGACTAGTGCTACGTAAGTTAATTGTTCTTCCTCGACGTTTCTTTTTGAATATTATTGGACAGTTTATTGTACAGTTATTATTCAATATTAGATCGGCCTTTTAACTTTTAGTGATTGATTTTTGTACAGTTTATTGAAATCTCTTCATTAGTTGAACAATATTAATTCATCTGTTTTTAATTGATTATTTTTCGGTAAGATATTACTGATCAGTGAGTGTTGTGATTATTTGTGTAAATAAAGTGCGAGTGATAAATTTAAGTGTCGCCAGCGTTATTTTAGACATAGAACCCGTAACAATATCAATTCGTTTTGGTGAGGTTAATTTTGATTTGAAAGGAACTCTTCTACAGTATAAAACGCTTTATTAACAAATGTTTATTTAATTGGTTTTTGAGTCCTATTTTGAGGTTAATGAGTCAACAATTTTTTCAAAGGGCCGCTTAGGGCAGTTCGTTGAGGCGTCGCAACTTCACCTTGCTGTCGTTTCAGCGGTCGTGGGTTCGAATCCCGCTCCTCCGTCTGGCATCTATGTGTTATCATTCACCTCATTACCCACGCACAAGTCACGGACTCATGTGGGCATCATCAGCAATGAAAAAAATACTGATTGAGGTTCTTTTGTTGCTATAATTTAAAAAAATTCAGATAATTATACCATAATACTAGTACTTGAATTGGAATTTATAAATACATTCCAACAACAGATATGATATAAATCATTTCCAATTACAGCCATAAAAACACTTATGTCCCTATTAAACAAGAGGGAATTCCTGTAAGTCCTTATTATACCTAAGGATATTCCCGTTAGTCCTCATTATACCAAAGAAATTCCTTTGGATGCAAAACATTTTCAATTAATTATGGCCATAAAAAATATCATGTCTGTATTCCAATATACTTATGTCCTCATTATATCAAAGGAAATCTCTGTAAATCCTTATTACACCAAAATACATTCCTGCATCTTATAGGCTCCAGAATATTGCCTCAATTCATGCCCAGATTCGGCTAGAGTAAAGTTGTTGACGCTAGTATATGAGTCATTATCGGTGCAAAACCACATTCCCAGGCATGTTTATATTGGGATGAGAGGTTAGAAATGTTTCTTTGGGGGGGGGGGGGGTGCAGGAAAAGTGTCTGATGGTGGGGAGGGGTAAATGCAGTGGATTGAAACAGTAATTTGAACGAGGCGCGCTTCGGAATTCGTGGTGATACGAGTGTTTCCCCATTACTAGAAGTGCTTCACCAGTTACGAGTTAACCCGGTTTTTGGGTTGTGAAGTGGGTAGGGGGGCATTGAGGGGGTTAGGAAGAGAAGGGAAGGGGGGCAGGGCACCCTGATATCTCCGGCTGACAGTTTTGAGTTTCGATGCGATGAACTCTCACGCCCCCCCCCCCCCCCGCCATTACTCTCACTCAGTCTCTCTCACTCTCTCTCAATCTCTCTCTCTCTCTCCCCTTGAACTCGAACTCTCGAAATGCGGCATCAGCAGTTCAGAGTGAAGTGCCACATATCTTTGGTATCGAATGTACTGAAATTCAAAGTTCAAAGATGAAATTCATCAGGTGTGTGAGGGTGAGTGCGAGTGAGGGAGTTTATCTGTTTGACGCACTCTATAAAGGCTTAGGTGACGTTTGTGGTGAAGTTTGAGTTCTACAAGAGCTATGGAGCTAATTGATGCAAAATAGAGATTTCAAAGTTAAAAGCATGGTTTTGAATGAGAAAAGGTTTATATTGTTCTGAGCGAGTACTTGAATGTGGAGGTTTCAGGAGATTATGTTCTGGGTGGTATAACAGATCTATTGTCACAATTGTATTAATGGTTTTAGGTATAGTTGTATTGCACAAGTATTATGTTGCTATAATCATGTTTATTCACAATAGCGTTTTTCTCCAGTTTTTCAGATTTTTTATTTAAAGCTTGTTTCAAAATTTCAAAATTTTTCATCATAGTTAACACGGTACCGGTACTGTACTTAAAACTTGTCTTAATTCCTTAATTTTTTCTAAAGACTCAATTTTTCTAAATAATAAAAAACAACACTCTTACACTGCGCACTGATGTAATTTCCTTGATAATGACCTTGCAGGGTAATTTCCATATTTATATAAAAATGAATATTTTGTATTATCTGTATTTGATTTTTTAAGGAAAATAAATTTATAAATTTATTTTGATTTTGATTTGTTTTTTCTATTGTATCATATTTATCATATTGAATTATATTGTATTATATTGTATTATATTGTATTATATTGTATTATATTATAGGCGGGCAAAAAGGCAGTAAAAACATGGAAATAGGCAGTTAAAAATGAAAAATAGGCTTTTTATGAACATTGTGAAAATATTTTCCGGCACGCGCCCAAGGCCAAGACTCTTTGTTCACTTCTGCCTTTATCTTTATCGCACCGAGAATATTCTTAATGCTGATGTAATTGAATTCCATGCATTTGTATACATCTTTTTATTATATCTATATGCATCATGGTAGCTAAATGTATGTGCCTTCTCTATGCTATATAGCTGAAAAACCTCAATCTTCACTATTATAATTATTATCATTTTTATTCCTATAATTCATTGAAAATAATTGATTTTTATGCACACGTTTTTATCCACACATGCTGTTTGGTTTTCCTTATAAACCAGCTTTTTAAGCAAAAATAGGCAACTTACAGTAGAATAGACAAAAACTTTAAAAATAGACATTTTGTCTAACATCCGAACTCAACTTATTAATAAGATATAGTTTAAATACTAAAATACCAATAAAGCTAATTGCTAAGATAGAACATGGAGATTTCAAGGGCTGAAAACATAATTTTTTGTGAGAAAAGCTTTTAAATTATAATTAAAAAAGTCTCAAGGCTGCAAACTAGGTGTTTGATTATTATATTTTTGAATTATGTGGAGGAAAGAAAGAAGAAAGAAATTACAAGGAAAAATATGGAAATAACACAAAGTTAATAGAACTAAACCTAATAGCCTAAAACGAAGTCTATTTGATAGATTATAGCATTTGTCAAAATAGCTCCAGCGTTCAAATATTTGAAAATTCATAATAAGCATTGTAATTATTTTTATATTTGACCCCCAAAATCCAAAATCAACAGCAATTTCACATGGACTATGAGGAAGCTGTATACCAAATTTCAAGAGTATAGCCTTCCTTTCAAGAGCTAGAGCACGGACGGACGGACAACGGTAGGATTTCGATAAAAGTCATGTCAGGTTTTTTTTAAATCTACGATTTAAACGTTACAGAGATCTATTTATAAACAAATATTGAATGAAAAACCTCATAAAATTAGAGGCAATAGTTCTGCTAAAAGAATTAGGCTAAAAAACAAATTGATAAAAAATGATTCAAAAAAATCAAAATCAAAATCATTTATTTATCCTTTTCACAAAAAAGAAACATAAGAATATATATGAAATACATCTGAATATACAATTTAAATATAAAAAGCACTAAATTAAAAATATAATAAGGAAGGTCCCTGCAAGGTTAAAAAATTGATTGATTTGATAAGTTGTGATTTGAAAAAAATCAAATTACGCGCCAGCTGCAACAATAGCTCCTGAGTTCAAATATTAAAAAATAAATTCATAATAAACATTATAATTATTATTTTTATATTTGACCCCCAAAATCCAACATTAACAGCGATCTCACTTGGACTATGAGGTAGTTGTATACCAAATTTTAAGAGTATAACTTTCCTTTCAAGAGCTAGAGCACGGACGGGCGGACAACGGCACGATTTTAATAAAGTCGTCAGGTTTTTTTTCAAATTACGATTATTAAATGTTACAGAGCTTTACTTATCTACATAAAGCCAAATATATTGAATGAAAAACCTCATAAAATCAAAGGCAATAATAAATCTGCTGAAAGGAACCGACTAAAAAACAATTGGGAAAGATTGATTAAAAGATAAAGATTTGAAAAGTTGTGATTTAAAAAAATTCAAATTACGCGCCAGCTACAACATGATAATCTTCCTAGCTCTGGCTCCCTAGCACTTGATCGCGTAACGGCTCTAGCTGCTGATCTCTATTGATTACGTCATCGATCGCAATTACCCGTCAGCCACCACTCCTACGATCGCAACCGTTTCTTGTCAATGCTTGTCATCCCGTGATCGCGTACGGTAGCTCGTTACTTTAACGTGAAAATCGATAATCTTTTCGTTTTAAAACGTATTATTTCTTGTTAAATAGTTCGGAATACTTCATAAATCAGTATAATAGTGATAACAAATCAGTGTTAAAGTGAAATAGTGATAGTGCTACGATTTAACTGTGATCGAGTCCGATAGCATGGATTACTTGTATCAAATTGATGTTTTCTACAATGCTGCTTAAGAGGTAATGATCATTCTTTCTTATGATTTTGGATACTTAATTATCAAGGACCCGACATGGCCTTATTGAAATCTTACCGTTGTCCATCCGTCCGTGCTCTAGCTCTTGAAAGGAATATTCTAGACTCTTGAAATTTGGTATATAGCTTCCTCATAGTCCAAGTAAGATCGCTATTGATTTTGGAGTTTGTGGGTCGAATATTAATAAAATGTATAACGTATTATACAGAGGCCAACATTTAACTAGCTTGACCTAACCTCACTTTATCGCTAATGGGAATGTTCTCAAGAATGTTTGCGTAATAGCATTAGGTTGCAGTCCTGTATTTTCCTCACGAAACAATCGAATGAAAATATCGATAATCGATATCTGTACCAAGCCCGAAGCTAAGCCTAACCTTTCTTTTATATTGAGTATCGATTCTCTTAGTAGATTTATTCGGGGGGTAGATATGATACTGCAACCGAGCATTACATAATTGAATTCGATACCTAGGAATTCACAATCTAGCGAGGTTAGGTTATACTTTTGAAATAGTGGCCTCTGTATAATACGTCGTACCTAAAATAATTATGATGTAAAACAGATTACCACTTTAGGCTCTAGGTTATATTTGGCTAGTTGAAATCAAAACATTGCTCAGACGGCTTATTTCGAAAAAAATTGAAGAATATTAAGTAGGTTGCTGCTTAGCCCAATTATCTACATCCTTTTTTACAGTGCAAGCTTTCACGTTTCAAGTTTTGATTATGTTGATAGCTTTTTCCAATTATTACAAGTCGTCAAATTGAAAAAGTATTGAGGCATGATATTTTATGAGATTTGTTGAACAAGAAGAAGGTAACACAGTATGAGCAGTGAGCAGTGTTGCCAGTTTTGTTTTTGACGTTTTTACCGTAGGCCAGAAATTTCTGAAGGTGTCCGTCAGTTATTAGACAACCCCCCCCCCCCCACACAATAATATAATTTATTCAGTACCTCAGGTACTATCCTTGATCCTTGACTACATAACTGCCCCCCCCCCACCACAACAAGCTTTGAGAGTAGTTCTAAAAATATTGTTACTAAATACTTATAACTAAAATGATATTTAGTCTTGAAAATCTAGATCACTTTATGACTTGCTTCCTGTGAACTCAACCAATAATTTCTACAACCTTCACTACTTATTATACTGTAATAAGTTAGTATAATTATTATCATGTGAATGTATGTAACAAAGGAGAAGTGAAGCAGATTCAAATAAATGAATAAAGAAATATAAATAAATAAAGAAATATAAAGAAGTATGAATAAATAAATCAATTAAATTGAATTGAAATTAATAAATAAATGAATCGAACAAATTGAATGACAGATCCTGCTAAGACTATGCTTTATTGTGATAGGTGAACCTATGCAATAGTAGTAGGCTGTAATAGGTATATGCCTCAGTCTCCCGTCAATTTTGACAAAAAATATGACTCCCTTGTACAAAAGGGGGGTCCGGTGGTGTTCCCCCAAGAAAATTTGAAAAATAACCTCTGTACGATCGGATTTTGATCGTTTATAGACATGAAACTTTCAATTTTAAAGTTCATTAGGAGTCATAGTCAATTCTATGTATTGCTTGTGGCAGGGGGTAACCGGACCCTTGGACCCTTGTCCAGAAAGGGTGTCCGGGGTCCTCCCCTTCAAAAATTTAAAAAATTATTTTTCTAAAACCATATTTTGATCGTTTCTCGTTATAAATCCTTCAATTTTAACGCAGATTATGGGTCAAAGTTAATTCTATTTAGTGTTTCAGTCATTACCATGGGGGGGGTTCCAGACCCGGGGACCCCCCTTGGCTATTTCTATATCACTGGCTATTGAGTTACTGTATCACTATAGTGACGATTGGTCTCGCGGTGAGCGTGTTCATGCAATCGTGATGTTCAGTCACGAACGCTCAAGACTGCGTTTGGATGGGTGAGTGACGTAATAAGCAGTATTGTTACTCACCTTTTGATTCGGAGCTCAACTAAAAATTGTAGGTTCACCTTGTTCTGCATAACATGGCTCAAACAGCGTGAATAAAGCTTTAAATTTTATAAAAGCCTTTTTATTTTTATTTAATGTCTCACTTTAACGTTTTAATTGAAGTTATGTCTTGGCAATAATTAACAATCGATTAATTATCACTCAAAGGGTGGTTCGGAACTCACCTACATTTGTAGGTGCACCATGTTCTCTTTAACATGGCTCAAACCCGTGTAACCCTTTTCCCCACCAATAAAAGCCTTATAATTTTTATTTAATGTCTCACTTTAACGTATTACTTGAAGTTTTCTTGACAATAATTAACAATCGATTAATTATCACTGAAAGGGTGGTTTTGGAACTAACCTAAATTTGTAGGTGAACCAAATTCTCTTTAACATAGCTCAAACTGCGAGGTGGAACTACCCGTAAGGGTCTCCCCACCAATAAAAGCCTTATAATAATTATTTACTGTCTTACTTCAGGGTAATAAATAAAGTAATGTTTTGACAACATCTAACAATTGACTCAATATCACTCACCTGGTGGTTCGGAACTCACCTAGAATTTCAGATCCACCATCTTCTCCATAAAATGGCTCAAACGGCGAGGTGGAACTACGCGTGAGGGTAATAAATAAAGTTATGTCTTGACAACATCTCAACATTGACTCAATATCACTCACCTGGTGGTTCGGAACTCACCTAAAAATTTAGGTCCACCTTTTTCTCCATAAAATGACTCAAACGGCGAGGATGAACTACTCGTGAGGGCTTCCCCACCAATAAAAGTCTAAATAAAGCTTATTGTTACTATTTACTGCCTCACGTTAGCGTATTAATTAAAGTTATGTCTTGACAGTAGCTTACAGTATTGATTCTAATAATTCAATACTGAAATAGAATTGTATTCGTGGCAGCTATTATGCATAATCTAGGGCAGCCTACAACATCCATTAATTAGGTCCAGCGAATTGCTGCCGCACGAATCTCTTAATACCAAGCCGTGTGATTGATGATATCACACTGGGCACGGCGATTTGCCGGATCGTGTGTGAGCGGCTCCATATAATCCAAGGCTTTTGATCCGACACGGTGACGGACGTTGATAACCGACGGACACATTATTGATGGCCGAGTGTGAATGGGGCCCTCTGACCGTATTACTCACTAATGCCTGCAATTTGAACAAGTGACGAAGGATTTTGCGCGTGTGAGCTGGTCCTATTTTGTAGTCCATTATTTGAATGCATGGCAAGCTGGTAGTAAATTAGAAATACGTGTGGTGTGGGATTGTTTTGATGAGCGTCTGTAATTAAACGTGTTTCAAGTTTAGTTGGCAGTGTAGAATTTATGAAAATATCCTGCCTTATTTGAGTTGAAATACAGGTTTTACTATAAACTATTAATTGAAAATTGAATTATCGATCATTGAAACTTTTCGCCCCAGTTATGTTGCCAGTTTCAAGTTAAGTTGGCAGTGTAGCATTTATGAAGGTTTCTTGCCTTATTTTATGCTTAACAGCTCACTTCAACCTTTACACAGGGTCTGGCTGCACAGGTGAGTGTGTGTACTGTCTAGCAGACTTCTAAACTACTTACTGCGAAAGTGAATTCTATCCAGTGCTTGATCCATTGCTGGGTCCGTGGTTATTCCCCCGGTAAAAATTAAAAAAAAAAACTTCTCTAAAACCGCATTCTTAACCGCTGACTCCTACCCTTAAGCAGGGTTTGTGTGTATACACAAACCTGTATACACAGGTGAGTGTGCATACTGTCTAGCACACCTCTAGGCTACTTCCTGAAATCAAGCCTTTAATCAACAGAAACTATTGGAAAGCAGCACAATCTATGTAGCCTTTTTTTATCTGAGATGATGAAACTTACTTCTAGCCACAATAAGTTATAATTTATTATAAATAATTTTCGTTTTAGTGGTCAAGGTGATATTGTGGAAGGTATCCATAATGAATAATAATACTTGAAGTTGTCGCAACCACTATTATTGATACCCGTAAGATACTAGTTTCGGTTATAACATCATTATCAATCTCAAACAAACTAAAACTAAAGTACAGAGAATATACTAAATACGTAATGATACTATTGGCTAAATGGGAAAGAGGCTGACCTTCATTGACGGTTTGTGATTGGCTGAAGGGCATAACAAGTCATGCCCACTGGTGGGAGGAGCAACAAGCAAAAATAAGAATCAAATCAAGAACTAAAAACCGTGAACACCTAGAAAATAACAAAGAAGAACAATAAACAATTAGGCTAGAATTGAATCACTTTTAAATTAAAAAGTTGAATTTAACTGAAATGCAGTCAAAGTCAACCGAGAAAAACACGAAAGTGCCGTTATTAAAATGAAGGCCAGAATCATGATGAAACCAAGTTAGTTGTATTGAATTGGTTAAAATAAATTTGGTCATTTAAACTAGTATTGGAATTGTTTCTTACCAACAACCAGCTTCTAAAATGTTCAATTATCTGCCTTTGCCAATCAAATGCAGAAATTCAACGTTTTCTTCAACCTTGAGCTTGTGGTCATTATTAATGAGATGCTCTGCAAAATTTGAGTCTCCTTTTTGAGTTTTCCAATCCCTAATATGTTCTTTTTTTCTACATTTGAAACTTCTTCCGGTCTGACCCACATCACAGGCTTTACAATCACTGCAATTTAATTTATAACAAGTCCATAATCGCGCGGATAAGTATTGAACTTGCACAAAGAACTTTCTCAGTCGACCTTGACTGCATTTCAGTGAGCTTCAATTTTTTAACTTGAAAATGATTCAATTCTAGTCTACTTGAGTATTGTTACTTTCTAGATGTCCCGGTTTTTAGTTCTTGATTTGATTCTTATTTTTGCTTGTTGCTCCTCCCACCAGTGGACGTGACTTGTTATGGCCTTCAGCCAATCACAAACCGTCAATGAAGGTCCGCCTATCCCTTAGCCAATAGTATCGTTCCATGTTTAGTGTATATTAAGCTACTGTGTACTTTAGTTTTAGTTTGTTTGAGATTGATAATGGTGTAACAACGGAAACTAGTCTCTCACTGTTTTTAATAAATATGGTTGTGACAACTTCATCTTATGCAATATAAATAATTGGCAATTGGCATAAAAGTCTTCCATTCATTTAATCAATGCATAATTCATGTCGGAGACTCAAAATGATTTGAGGGAATCGCAGATGAATTCAGTCTTCACACATTTCGCCTGTCATTATTAAGGTATTCAAATTATTTGAACTTCAGAAGCAAGTTTTGATGACGTGTGCGGTTGTCACGTACTGCTTACTCTTCCACTCACTCATTCCTACTCTCTCGCACTCCTCACTACCTCCGATTCTCCATCACACTCTCTTCTCATTTTACAGTTGAATAAAGTCTTATCCTTCTCTATTCACTTCTAATTGAAACGCCTCAAAATGGTGATTTCTATAAATCAATTACGTGTCTTCTATTCTTCCTTTATCAACTTCTTTTATTTCTTTCTCTCCTTTTTCTTCTTCCTCTCCTTCTTTTCTACTTCTATTATCCTCTTTTTTCTTCTATTTATTCTTATTTTTTTGTCTTACTTCGATACTTCTTTTTTCATTTCCTCCTCCTCCTGCACCTCCTCCTTTTCAGCCATATCCTCCTTCTCCACATCCTCCTCCTTCTCCACATCCTGCTCCTTCTCAGCCTTCACCTCCTTCTCCTTCTCCTCCTCCTCCTCCTCATCCTTCTTCTCCAACTTCTCCTCCTCCTTCTCCTCTTTTCCCTCCTCCTTCTCCTTCACCTTCTTCTCTTTCTCCTCCTTCACCTCGTTCCTCCCCTTCTCCTCCTTTCCCTCCTCTTTTCCCTTCTCCTCATCCTCCTCCTTCTTCTTCTTGTCCTTCTCCTCCTTTTTGTTATCTCATCCTTCTCCTCCTCCTTTTTGTCCTTCTTCTCCTTCTCCCCTTCTCCTTTTTTCCTCTTCTCTGTCTTCTACTTCTCATCCTTCTCGTCTTTCTTCTCCTCTTTTCCCTCCTTCACCTCCTTCTCCTCTTTCTTCTCCTACTCATCCTTCTCCTCCTTATTCTCCGTCTTTTTCTTCCCCTCCTTCACCTCGTTCTTCCCCTTCTACTCCTTCTCCCCCTTTCCTCCTTCCTCTCATCCTCCTTATTGTCCTTCTCATCCTTTTCTTTATCTCTTCCTTCTCCTTCTCCTCCTTTTTCTTGTCCTTCTTCTCTTCTTTCTCCTCCATCTCCCCTTCTCCTCCTTCTTATTCTTCTCCTTTTTCTCCTCCTTCTCCGTCTCCTACTCCTCCTCCTACTCCTCTAATTCCTCCTCGTCCTATTTCTCCTCGTCCTATTTCTCCTACTCCTTTTCCTCTCACTCCTCTTCCTCATCCTATTCATATTCTTCTTTTCTTCTTCTTCTTTCTCATTTCTCACTCCCACTTCATATTTTATTCTTCTCTCTTTCTCAACTCTTTCTCCTCCTATTGCTTTCCAGTCCCACTACTATCCCCTCCTTTTCCCACGTTGTGACTCTTTTCCTATAACAGCTTTACACAGTAGTTCATTAGTCTCTTTCTTCTTCTTCTTCTGTTCTTCTGCCCCTCTTCTGTTCTCCTCATTTTCTCCACACACCTCATCCCTTAGCACTTACTCATAATACTTCCTCACATGGACTCTCATTATCACTTCCCATAACAACTTCACACAGTAATTCATTAGTTTCTGCAACTTTATCTTTTCCTTCTTCTGTTCCTCTGCCTTCCTTCTCATCTTCTCCTCATTTTCTTCATCTTCTCCTCATTTTCTCCTCACACCTCATCCCTTACCAGTTTCTCACAATACTTCCTCACATGGACCCCCTCATTATCACTTCCCATAACAACTTCACACAGTAATTCATTAGTTTCTGCAACTTTATCTTTTCCTTCTTCTGTTCCTCTGCCTTTCTTCTCATCTTCTCCTCATTTTCTTCTCTTATTCTCCTCACACCTCATCCTTTACCACTTCCTCACAATACTTCCTCACATCTACCTCCTCATTATCACTTCCCATAACAACTTCACACACTAGTTCATTCGTCTCTTAACTTCATATCTTGCTTCTTCTACTTCTACTGCCCTTTCTCTCCATCTTCTCCTCATCTCACTCCTCCTCATACCTCATCCTCATATCCCACTACAACTTCTCACGTCTCTACTCATTGCCTGTCAGCCTGAGTCGCAAATGAGAAGGTATTCATTCGAATCAAGATATCCATTATTTAGTTTCGGATGAGAGCTATAGTTGTGGATCGTATGTATATAATATATAGGTGTAATGCAATATATACAGGTATATTGTCTAAATGAGCTACGAGGTGTGCGAATGCTTGTACCTGTGCCTGCGTGAGACAGGCCATCTAAACTTTGGAGAGTTGGGTGTACAGTTGAGTTCACGTTAACTGGGTGACAAGTATGTTAACTATTCTAATTTGCTGCGTTATTAACTTGCTTGTGAGCTGTGATGTATATGAGGAGGAGGAGAAGAAGACTGAAGTAGAAGAAGAAGAAAAGAAGGATAAGGGAAAGTAGTAGAAGAAAAAGTAGAAGAAGGAGATAAGATAAGATAAGATAAAATTACTTTATTTACCTAAATTTACAAAATATAACTGTGACTGATTAAAAAGAATATTATTAACAACACAATAAATAAGAAAATGAGAAAAAATAACATTTTTGTGAAGCATTTACGTAATGAAGGGCGAAATTCGTCCATTCAAACTTAACCTTGATAACTTCGAACTGCGAGTCTATATAATTGGTAATAATAGAATAAAATTTGAATAAAAATTGAAAAAGTTGAAAGTGATAAAAAATAATTGATATTGTGTTTTTTTTTTATATTTTCTGAACAATACAGATGGGATATTATTTACTAAATGAAAGATGATGGTTGTCATGCATGTGCTCTATGGTTGAAAAGATGCAGTCATTTCCTCCAAAAGATACCTCTTCAATGATGAGGTGAAGCCCGCTCGACTCTCAATGCACCTTATGGAATTAGGAAGTGCGTTCCAAGCCCGACAAGCACTTACAACTAATGATTTAGTATAGATTGTAGTACGGTGGTTCGATATCCTAAGCGTATTATCCCCAGTTCTATTATGAGAGACATTATTCTGTCTGCCTTCAGAAACAAATTTGAAATCGTTTTTTAAGTAATTAGGTTTGCCATATTTGATGATTTCTCTGACAAGTTTGCTTATTCTGAATAGTCTCTGATCTGGGAGTTTGAGAGTTGAGCTTGTAATGTGGGATTGAGTAATTCGTTCATGCCATTAAGAGAGTAGACGTACCGAAGACAGTAGTTCTGACTGCGCTGCAGTCTATCATTCAGAATGACTGTCATGTCATGTCAAGGAGAAGAGAAAGTAGAAGATGAAAAAAAGAAAAAAAGCATTTCAAATCAATAAATAATACAGTACATTATTGTAAACTAGAGAATCATACAAGGATGTACACATGTAGCTAAAGAATGATATATACAACACAAGCATTCAATTAAAACACAATACACATTATTAGAATCTACAGCATTATTTGTTCACTTGTATTCAATTTATATTGTTGTTTTAAAAAAAGTAGTTTATTGAGGTTTGTTTTATCGTCAAATGTTTATTATTATAAGACGTAAAACTCCCAAAGTGGAAGACGCTGAGTAAAGATGGTTCATTTTTTGGACTTGTTCTTCTTGTTTGCCCACCAGCTTTTCATTTTTTGTGCAAATTCTGCTTTTCATTTTGTTCCAATTCTTGGAGGTTTTGTCTCTGCTATAACTTCCCAATTTGGAAGTTTTATTCTGAAGTTTTTTCTATTGTAAATTTCTTTGTTGGTTATTTTGGCCAGTACTAGGTCTTTTTTAAAATTTCGTATCTATTCTCCTCCATTGACAAGTGACGCTACATAGTTTACAGTTCTTTTTGCTAGCCTATTGTCTGGAAGCCTCATGATGTGACCATAAAATTTAAGGCGCCTTTTCCTCATATCTGTCTCTATATTAGAATATTCTTTAACTTTAGACGTTCTCTGTAATCTATATCCGTTTTCGGTTCGCCTTGGTCCAAGGATTTTCCGAACTATTTTTCTTTCTTCCTTCTTCAGATTTTCCATATCCATTTTCTTGTTCAGGGACAGAGTCTCCCTGGGATATAAAATTGCTGATTTTATCACTGTATTGTAATGTCCAACTTTTGTATGAAGAGATAAACATTTTTTATTATAGATATATTGCACCTTCCCTAGGCCTTTACGAACTTTCTGTATTCTTTCTTGTTGTGAATATTTTTCCGAGATAACTTCTCCTAGGTATTTAAAGTATGGTACCCTGTTTATTGTTCCATATTTGGTTTGTAATTTGGTAACTTTTAAATTTGTTGTTGTGAACACAGTTTTTTTCCATTCTTTTAGTCTCTATCTGTTTTATTGCCACTTCAGAGGAATCCGTCATAATTGCTAGATCATCTACAAAAGTCAATGAGGGGATTTATAATTATATTTCCTCGAATGTTTATAAAATACAGCAAGTTCAACATTTTTCTCAATAATATTGAAAGCCTTCTTCAGTTCTGATTTCTAGCAACATAAACTTGTACCCCGACTTTACCAAATTTGAAAATGAACCATGTCATAATTTTGTACTAATTTTGTACCATTTTGTACCACCAAGAACTAATTTTGTACCCCTTCCCATTTTTAGGTAAGAGCGATTCAAAAGTCGGGGTACAGGTTTATGGCTGACCCCGACTTGCTCAAATTTCAAGAAAAGTAACACCATCAATATCTTATAATTTTGTACCATTTTGTACCACCAAAAGAAAATTTTGTACCCTCCCCCATTTCGGGATACAAGCGATTCAAAAGTCGGGGTCTGGACCCCGACTTGCACAAATAGCAATAAAACCTATACCAAAATATTGCAATAATTTTGTACCATTTTGTACCACCAAAAAAAAATTTTGTACCCCTTCCCATTTTTAAGTAAGAGCGATTCAAAAGTCGGGGTACAGGTTTATGGCTGACCCCGACTTGCTCAAATTTCAAGAAAAGTAACACCATCAATATCTTATAATTTTGTACCATTTTGTACCACCAAAAGAAAATTTTGTACCCTCCCCCATTTTGGGATACAAGCGATTCAAAAGTCGGGGTCTGGACCCCGACTTGCACAAATAGCGATAAAACCTAGACCAAAATATTGCAATAATTTTGTACCATTTTGTACCACCAAAAAAAATTTTTGTACCCTCTCCCATATTGGGGTACAAGTGGTACAAAAGTCGGGGGCTAGACCCCGACTTGCCCAAATAGAAATAAAAACTAAACCAAATTATTGCTGAAAATTTGTTTTAAACAATAACATTTTGTAACTCTTGTTCAGTAACAGTTTTCTTTATTACATTACCACTAAGAAATAATTTGGTACACCCTCTCATTTTTTGGTAGCAGGGTACTAAAAGTTACTTATCAAATTGCTTGATGCATAAGAACAATAATAAATTGCCTCTCTCATCTTGGCTATTTGAGATACTATAATAGATATGTATGAAATTGCATGATACTAAAGAACAATGATATATTATGCCTTGAGGATCATACTTGAAATCGAAAAAATTGATATCAAAATTAGTAAGATAAAGTCCTCTTCCTTCCATTATATCTGAAGAAAAATTTTGTACCCGGGAACTAAGAGCTATGAATTGAATTGCTCAATACACAAGAACAATGATAAATGGTCAATCATTACCTCAAAATACTCTAAATCGAAAAAAAAATATATAAGAATTGTTGAAAACAAGTCTTCATAGTTTCATTATCACTGAAATAGCTATTTGTGTAACAAGAGTGCAAAGTGGGGTTTGCACCAAGAAAAACGGTTTTTGTCACAAGCCGAAGGCGAGTGAAAAAAGTTTCTTGAGTGCAGAAACAATACTTTGAGCTCGAATTACACATTAAATTTTTTGTACAATAACGTATAAAGTACAGTAGAAACAATTAGTTTGGGCGCGTGGCTCTGGTTTCACTACTAGCCGTCCAGTAAAAGCTGACTAGTTGATCTTGAAGACATCTGCAGCATCGCACGGGCCATATGTTTTTAGAAATGAGCGATAAACACTCCCCTTGTCATGTCTGACTACCAAACGGCCGTGCACCCAGACTAATTGTTTCTAATGTAATTCAAACAGAACAAAATAGGACATACATAACCTGGCAATTCCTCACATAACCTATCTTTGAATCAAATCGATTTCAACAACTACAGCTGACTATTTTGTAGCTGATGTAGAGGAACCAACCTATTTTGGAATGCAGAATAGGGAACCTGTGTATTTCATGCTCACTATTTTGTGTTGCTGGTTGCAAATCTGGAGTGTGGAAATAGCTATTTGTGTAACTAGAGTGCAAAATAGCGTTTTTCTGCATCGAGAGAAACAGTTTGTTTCACGAGCCAAAGGCGAGTGAAAAAAGTTTCTCGAGTGCAGAAACAATACTTTGCACTCGTATTACACATTAAATTTTTCCTACAGTAATGTATAAAGTAATTCAAACAGAACAAAACAGGGCATACATAACCTGAAAATTCCTCACATGACCTATCTTCAAATCAAATCGATTTCATCATCAACAACTACAACAACTATTCACAGCTGAAGCAGAGTAGCCAACCTATTTTTGAATTTCAGAATAGGGAACCTGCGTATTACATGCTCACTATTTTGTGTTGTTAGGTTGCAAATTTGGAGTGCGGAAAAGTACATTGCCGCACTGCAATTTACTTTCCCGCACTGGTGCAGGAATAGACTATTTTGCGTGCTTCAGTTAGTGCAAAAATAGACACTTTTTTGGGACACTGTAGGAAAAGTACTTTTGTGCACTGGAATTTACTTTCCCACACTATTGCAGGAATAGACAATTTTTCGTGCTATAGTTAGTGCAAGAGTTGGGACTTTTTTGGGTCACTGTAGGAAAAATAATTTTTTACCCGACTCATTTTTGGGATACTGTGATACTAAGGTGGCGTTCACACCGGCATAATATGCGATATGCGATATATCTTAAGCGATATGTGATATGCGACACACACAGACAGATACTTTAAATGTAGAGGGAGGCGATAAAAATGGTTCACACCAAGGCGATTGGTGAGCGATATATCGTGAGCGATGAATCACACCAAGTACTGCGTGCTGTCTTTACGATTAGTTGCATATTGACTTCAAGTAACTTAGTCAACATGTCGGGAAGAGAAGACAAGGATTTATTTCATTTTATTAATTTACTCAAATCTCGTCAGTGCATCTGGAACTATACCCTTGCCGAATAGCGAATACAGCAAGACAGAAGATGTGACCAGTGCTGCATGGGGGGAAATAATTGTCCCCCTTCACATTCTTATCGCAGAGATGGCACCGATTTATCGCCTGCAGTATGAACCTTCCTTGTGATATATCTTAACAATATTTTCACTAAGATATATCCCATATCATGCCGGTGTGAACGCCGCCTTTAGCTACAAATTAATTTTTTTTTTGGAGGATGAAGCCCACATAGGTCTGTGACCTGGGCATGGGCAATGAATTGAATGATGATTATTGATGAGTTGGACCTACAGTTTTAGGTAGGTTCCGAATTACCAGGAAGTGATTTTACAGCAGAGAACAGAGTCTTTTTGCTGACCAATCTAATCAGTCAGCTTTACAAAAAGCGCACAGGAGTTTCGTAGCTTATCTCTGATTGAACAGATACCAGCTACAGCACTTGGCTGTCACAATATACATATATTTGCTCAATGTACAAGAAAGATTATGAATTGTCAATTATTATTGCATTTACATACTCGAAATCAAAGAATCTAATAGCAAAATTGGTTGAAACTAGACCTCATTCTTCCATTACTACTCAAAAATAATGTTATACCACTTCTCATTTCGGCTTATTAGGGTACAAATAGTTACGTATCAAATTACTTGATACAGATGAAGAACGATAATAAATTGTCAATTATAGCCTCTACATTCTTGAATTTGGATGAAATAATATCAAAATTGTGAAGAACTAAAGTATAATTAAAACCAGAAGCGTATTGCCAAAACGGTGGTTGGAGTGATGGAGGAGGGGGCTTAGCCAATACCAATTTGGCAGTTCCCACACCAACTGATTCTCTTGTTGTCATGTCTCCTACTCCCAAACCTTGCCTGTTGCTACTACACTGTGGCATGTGTTCTGCATTCCACACGACATGGCAACACTATTGCTGATCTCTACTGAGACTCTGAGACCGTCCCCAAAGACTATACCTTTCCAATACACCTCTGCTTTTAATTCCACTATAGTCCTCTTTCTTTGATTACCACACAAAAATAATTTTGTACTCCTCTAATTTTGGCTTATTAGGGTATAAATAGTTATGTATCAAATGGCTTGATACAGAAGAACGTTTGTAAATATTATCAATTTTATTGCCCTTACAACCTTTTTTGGGAGGATGAAGCCCACATAGGTCTGAGACCTGTGCGCGGGTAATGAGTTGGATGATGGTGATTGATGAGCTGGATCTACAGTTTTAGGTGGTTTCCGAACCACCAGGAAGTGATTTTACAGCAGAGAACAGTGTCTTCACTTGAATTCAGATGAAATAATTTCAAAAATGTAAAGAACTAGTCCTCTTTCTTCCATTAATACACAAAAATAATTGTGTACTTCTTCTCTTTTGGGTTATTGAGGTATGGTACGAACAGTTATGAATTAAATTTTGTTAAATTAAAGATGTTATGAAAAGAAGTAGGAGGTGGAGGATGATGATAAGGAGGGTGATGAGGAGGAGGGGAAGGAGGAGAAGGAGGTGGAGGTGGTGGAAGTGGTGGATGAGGTGGAGGAGGAGGATGATGAGGTGGGAAAGAAGGAGGAGGAGTAAGAGGAACCTAACCTAACTCTTAAGGTTAGATTAGGTTTAATGCATTAATATAGGAGATTTCTGGTCTAGTTATAAGAAATGATTATATTTCAAATCAATTTTATTACCCTAGGAATTGAATGTCCAGGAATTGAATGAAACGTGATACTTGTAACAAATTTATTTAACTCAGCCGCACTAGTATAATATTCAAGTTGATTAGTAAAACAAATTGATAATTCTTCCAAATAACATTATGTAGTCTAATACAAACAAACTAGCCAAAAGGTTTTTACACAAATTGTTTCTTTAGTCAACATGGATTACACAAATACCTAAATCTATGCTTAGTGACAGATTATAATAACATCAGATATTATTTGAGCAGCCTTATATTCTTGATTACACACCAGTGAATAATGATTAATAAAAAACCGTATGTACACTCAATATCATAATATTTGAGTAAGAACAAAGCACTGACTATGAAAATACCTTTTTTGACATAAATGAAGTCAATTTATTATAAACTTAAAAAACACTTTTGAATGGAAATTGACTCACGTTATGGCGTGACGGCCGTTTCGCTCTGTTGTCTAGAGCATCATCAGACGACCCACAGTACACTGATTCAAGGCGATGCCCTGTGGGTCGTCTGATGATGCTCTAGACAACAGAGCGAAACGGCCGTCACGCCATAACGTGAGTCAATTTCCATTCAAAAGTGTTTTTTAAGTTTATAATACATATTAGTGGAAACAAGATGGATCTTCAACATCATAATGAAGTCAATTTAATTTTTAAAAAACTATCAATAAATAACAAAACTAGTCAAATTAATTCAGAAGGAAAAACTGAAACAGAATTTATTAATTTGGAATTCCTCAATTAATTCTGTTTTTGTATATTTGTCAGTTTGTTAAATTGTCAGTTATTTCAAACTAATTTGTGAAAATCTGAATATTAAAATATGTATTTCTTCAGAAGTAGAAAATTCTGTACCAAGCAATAAAATATAGCAACCTGTATTCAGTAACAGTCTTCTTTATTCCACTACCACTCAGAAATAACTTTGTACATCCTCTCATTTCGTGGTAGAAGGGTACTAATAGTTATTTATCAAATTGCTTGATACAAAAGAATGCTGATGAATTGTCAATTATTGCCTTAACATACTTGAATTTGAAAAAAATTACATCAAAATTAGTTGGAAATAGTCCTCTTCTTTTCATTATAACTCAAAAATAATTTTGTACCCTTTCTCATTTCGGGGCATTGGGTTACTAAGAGCTATGAATCAAATTTTTCAATACACAAGAGCTATAATAAATTGTCAATTATTGCCTTTACATTCTTACAGTGATCAATCCATTATAAATAACATTAATACATTTTGTGAAGACAATGCATTAATTAAAAAAATTGAATGAATATTAACGTTGAAGAGGAATAGATCATATTGAGATTGTCAGAAAGTACCTGTAAGTACCTATATAGGCCTACAGCTCAAAATAAGAATTAAAAAAATCACATAATACATTTTAGAAGTATGATATTTCTATTTGCTTTGTAAATCAGTCAGCTCTTGCCCAATCGTCCATGTCGTTCATCAGGAAAAAGCTTGTGAAACAATACACGTTTTCAAACCATTTTGTAGTTTTTCTAAGAAAGTTTATCTAAACCCATAACTTTCAGAATCGAGTAAATCGACTTTGAAAGTGCAGAAGTTTCAGACTAGGCTTCTCTAGATAACTCTATATTTTGGGAGGATTTCGTTGATGAATGTGTACATTCAATATTTGAATTGTTCGTTTTGTGATTTGTCTATTTTCCCCTCCAATTCTGATCTTCTGAATTCAACATTGACTATTTTTAGTGTTTTGGACTGAAAAGCATTTTGTGGAATGAGAATGTTCTATTTCAAACAAGAATCTCATTTCCAATTTTTTTTTTAATAATTTAAGGAAAATAGTTCTGTGCAGAAAACCTGTTGTTACTTGTTCAACTATTTCAATGATTTATTTTTTATGAAGAATTGAAATGATGATAAATTTTACAATAAAATTTTGGCAGGTGCATGGCTGAATTTTTTTAATGTTGAAAGGTAGTAGTTGCTCCTTACTGTGCTCCTTAATGCTCCTTGCTTCTTAATGATTACACTGTGTAAAGAATAAGATGAGCTTTTATATCTGTTTTAGGAGCACTGACATTTTTATTACTTTGAAGATCATCAAACGTTTGCCAACATTCATTGATTCTGAATGTGTATGCCACATAGTGGCCTATATCACTCACATTATCTGTTCCAAGGAACCCTACACACCCTCTCAAAAACATTTCCTGGTCACCAACAACAATCCGTCTAGGTACCTCTCTTAGCTTAAGAATGCATTGCATAAGACGAGTTTCATTTCCCACATCTATAGGCTCCACAAGAATATAATTTTTAACCTTCATTTCAATAAACTTTTCTCCTTGGCAGTAGCTACCATCATCACAAACTTGAAAGCAATTATTAATTTTTTTCTTTACTTCCTCATTTATGAGAGTATTTAAATTTTGTATTATTTCAGATCTATTCATGGAAATTGATAATATTACTTTTTCAAAAACAGTTTGTTGTTTGGGGCATTCCTTCCTGGAACAGACACTTCTCTCCACCAACGATGATAGGTTCTGTAGAAGCTTGGGAGCTAGAGCACTGACCAGTGTTTCACACTTAACTAATTGAAGAGCTCCTGGCAGAGCGTATGTGTGATTTCTGTATAAAGGTGCAAGTATATTTGTTCTTGCTTGGTATGTTTTTCTACTTACACCTTCAACAACAATCCGTTGCACCAAAATCAAGAAATCACTCTCAGTAGAGTGGATGCAGTCTCTAAAGCATAAGCTATCACAGTATGCAACCGCAAAAAGTTGGAGGAGACTGTCAAATGCACATGTATTTGACAGTATGTAGCCAACCCCATCGATGCTTACAGGATTCAATTTCTCACTATTCCCATTCTTTAAGACTCCAATTGGCATTGCTGGTCTTGCTTTAGTCAGATCTGACAGAGTCAGTCCTGGCTCCTTTCTCAAATATGAAGAAGTTTTTCCTTCTTTTGATATCAAACCACCCCAGTCTTCATGTTGTTTTGATTCGAAAATTTTCTGATCAACATTGCTCAAGTCCACAGAGTTTTGTTCTTCCTCTATTTTTCCTTTGTAAATAGGCCTACAGCTCTGATCTTTCTCATCTAGTTTCATCCCACTAGCAGCTGCCATTTTCATTGCTCCTTCTGTTGAAATTATGTGTTGAAATATGAAATCATCAGCTCTCATTGGAAGAGTTCTGTGTTTGAAAATGACTGATTTCAATATTTTGAAATTGGTCTCAACAGAGGCAGACGTGGCTGTTATTTCCCCATACCCAAATTTGGGTATCATGATGCCACTCCAAGTTAGCAACAGAGGAGCAATATCTTTCAAATGATCTGCAAGGCCTGGTAGATACTGTTGGTTGCCCCTATCACCAATAACAGCTCTACTCTTAACATAATTCTTTATGCATGAGAACATCTTCCCAAAGGCATTTTCACATCGTTTCTTGTGGAAGATTCCTGGATTCTCCCCCTCTACTGCTCCTTCCCTGACATCAAAAATCTCCTGCTCTGGATCATGGATTAGGCCTCCAATCCTATTCACTAAGCACTTCTTGCTGATTTCACAAGGAGTATTTTTCCCATACTTATCTACTCCTTCAGTTTCAGACACTGCTACTGTGAGAATGTGCATGATGGTCATTTTCACCTCTTCTAGACTTGATATTTGTAAAACTTGAGCAAGACTTCTCATGTAAAAATGTTTTGTTATTTTCAAACATCCTTGGAAACATCTCCATGAGGCCATCATTTTTATGAGGTGTGCCACATCATTTCTTATGAAACATTCTGGTAGAATTTTTGAGTTACTACTGTCAGATATATCTAACACATCTGCACATCGTTGTAGATATGAATCTAATGATGGCAGTGATGTAAAGGCCTGAACTGATGCAGACATGAGAGCCACAGACATGTCTGTGACAATCTCATGAGGTGTAGGTACACCGCTTCTCAAGAATAGGGCAAGCCAATGCCTGAGGGTTTCTGTATCATGCCTCTCAGAGAGTAGAGAGCATATTGGATATATCTGTTTCAAATTTACATCTCGTATTACAAAACTATACAAAAATATATGCCCAGATCTGACTCCAAGAACCCTTTTAAATCTTTCAACTACTCCTCCTGTAGCATCAATTGCCACTGACACCACTTTATTTCGTTTACAAAATTCCCTGTAAACATGCAATTGAGTTGTACTGTGATATCTTACTTGAAATTTATCATAACTAACATCTCTTATTACATTTCTAAAGCGTGACTGGTGCATAGCCCTTGCTATTGATATAATTGGATCTTGATCTATTGTGAGTGCTTTAGCAGCCTGACATTTTGCGTTTCGTAGTTGGGGCAAACTAGGCAGATGAGCTGGCTCCACGTCTCCTAGATCCATTAATTTGTCACCTTCTCTTCTCTGGAAGGCAAGGGGTGCAACATTTGCATTTAGCATGAGGTCAACCACTCTTTCTCGCTCTTTACCCTTGAGGTGCCTTTTAATATTTCCTGGATGTTCAATGGAAAAATTACCTGAATATCTGCAAGTGAATTCCAAACTATCACCATCTTCATCTGGCAATTTATCAGCAGATGCGAAAAATTTTGCTTTACAAAATGAACATTGTCCTGTGATTGTAACTTTGTGTAACGCATTTGATGAATAAATTCTTCCACCACGATATGATACCCTACAAGGAAGTTTTGTTTCCTTCCAGAAATTTTTATTTATAACATTGGTCCACGTTCCTCGCCTTAATGTTAAATAATTTCTTATCTTACCATGTCCTTTTTTGTCTGGGTAGGTGACAGCTTCAGGTCTGATTTCGTCCCACTCCTTACTGCCAAATGTGATGACAAAGTTCAATTTATCTTCGTTTCCACTGCTCTTTCCACTACTAGATTTGGTGGAGAGTGAATCTTCTTCTGAAGAAGCAGGTGAAGATGTACAGGGTGTGTGGTCATCAATCACATCAGATGAATTTCTATTGGACGTGTGCTCAATCAGACAATCTTGAAGTTGATATCTAAAAAAACATTAATATGTCTTTGTCAATTACTGATCCATATGTAAACAGAAATTGAACACTTTGGAGTATACAAAGTGTCCGCAAATTGGACTGACAAATTTTAGGAATCAATAATACAGACCAAAATAGAAAGTAATTTGATAGAAAAATTAAAAAAAAAAAAATACCCCTTTGTTACAGAGATGAAGATAACTGAATATTTTTGATTTTCGTATTCATACACTCGTTCAGAAACTAGTGCTAATAAACAAGTAAATTTTATAAATGTAGTAAATTTATTAATTATTGAGAGATAATTTAAATTGACCATATAACTTGAAATGCACCCAAACTTCGTTAATTAGGATTATATTGTGACTAAGGGGACATGAAGTAGCAATATTGAGGAATAACTATGCAATAAAACGTTTATTTCTGAGAGCATTTTATATTTTGATTGCTGAAGAAAACACTATAATTTATTAAGAATTAACTAAAAAACTAAATATTAAGAATTGGTTAGATGGATATACTTTATGTTTGAGTAATAATAAGTGAATAACGTTTTCAGAAATAGATCAGAGTGACCTACTAAAAGTCACACTCCACAGCTTCACTGGAGGTGAGATTCAAACTCTAATATTTGTGATTGTCGTTAGTAAAATCAATATGTGTGACATAATTCAAGAAAGCTGTTTCAATAGTACCGGTAATCATAATTAATAATATATGAAAAAATTATTTTTATATTCATTCTTAATTAACATACATTGACCCTTCGGGAATATTTCTAGGTGGAGTTGTACTCATAAAAAACTAGAAAAGTTCTTTCACGTGATTAAAGAACAGATATCGATATTATCATTTTGTTGAATTAGAATATGGAAAAATAACAAACTGTTAAATGTTTCGTGGTTTAGTCTATAAAATAGCCTCGATGCGTGAGCATTTTGTTAAGGAGGTGGGACAAATAAATAATGTTATTCAGGAATTCATGGAATTGAATCATTTAAATAAATTTTCTAGACCTCTATAGTCTAGAAAATACTTTGTAAACAAGATAAGGATGATGCAGATATTCGGAAATGCTTGGTTAACTAGACAAGAATAATGGTGGAAAATGTCTACAAATTTACAATTTTATAATTTTTTTGAGGCTTCATTCAAGTATGATGATGGTTAACTCTAATGAAAAATTTTCTGATAGATGCTGAGCAAATTTGAAAAATCAGTGTTTTGATTTATTAAAGACCAGATTTTTTAACAATATTTTAATCAGTAACAAAGCGTGTTCGGACCTGTGTGATTAATAACTTCTCTTATTACTTTTTTTTTGAGGGTGAAGCCTACATAGATCTTAGACTTGTGCGTGGGTAATGAGTGGATGATGATGATTGATGAGTTGGACCTACAGTTTTAGGTGGGTTCCGAACCACCGGGAAGTGATTTTACAGCAGAGAACAGTGTCGTTTTTGCTGGCCACTCTAATCGGTCACAGTTACAAACAGGTCCTACGAGAACGCAGCTTATCACGACAATACAACAATAGAAGTAACGAGATTACGTGATGTAACCGATTACATCATAGATATAGATCTCAATTTCATTACACTGCAAACACTATTTGGTTGATAATTACAATTTATGAGACACCGCTAATAGATGTATGAGTGACATATCTACTACTAACATTGATTGAACATGGGCGGATTTATGGTGGGGGGGGGGGGGGGGGGGAGGTGCATCGCACCCACAGATTTTTCTGATATTTCTCAAAGACTTTCTGTCATTACTTTGTAAACATTTTTCCTGACAATTCATCCTAATTTCTTCAATAATCTAGAATCAACTTCATTTATAATCACATAAGAAGATTCAATAACATAATAGCCTAAGATAATGCGTAAGCCATGTGATCAAAAAAATATTTTGGAGAAAAACGATTGAACGAGTTCTGTATTATAAATAAATTCACTTTGTCATGTTTGTCACGTTTGTCATGTCAATTTTTGGACTCCTCAGTTATTTATTGATAATCAATGCAAAATAACTAAAATTCAATTAGGAGTTCAAAAAGTCATCTTTAAAAGCGAAAATTAAAACAGGAATTTCAAATTCTCACAATGCTCCTCTAGCTATGATCTAGCCGTTTCTATAGTAACATTACGAATGAATTGTTAATTCATTCCATAATTCCGTCCATAATGTGAACGGAATAGAATATTAATTGAGGGGATTTTTTTAAAGAAAATAATTATAGGCCTACTACTGTACTATAAAAATCCTAAGAACGGACTATTCAAATATTTTAGTAGGGTGATAAAATTTTAGAATGTGTAACTACCTCATGCTCATACCATAGAAGAGCTCGCACGCCCAAAGATTATGATCTAAATCCGCCCAAGCATGTATTAAGAGGCACACTTGGTATACATACGAATGAAAATCATAGACCTTACTCCTAATCACATTCTCTTTTATTGAAAAATTAATAAAAAACTAAACAAGAGATAGAAATCGTGATTTAAAGAAATTATTTCGTTGATCTTGATAAGTGAAATCTGCGATTTCTGTACTGATTTGAGTTTGCTATGCCTATTGTTTTTGAGAGTATATATGGGGTGAGAAAATGTTGTCCTCTTATTATTGAAGCTACTGTAATCAAATAGTAGCCCAGTCAATATAATGGGGTTCGGGCAGAAAATTAGTTAAACCCTAACTTCCACATCATCGATAGATCATTATCAAACACGCAATTAGGAATTTTTTAAGACCAACCTGTTCTGCTTGACTGTGACGTAAATATGAATTCCAGAAAGTTGATTTGCTGCTTTCACAATGGTATTGAGATTTACAGCGATGTGGTTCCATATTTGACTATTCTTTCCAACTATTTTCCCATCCTGAATGATTTCTTCTTTGTACTCAAGAAGTAAGAGTTTGAGAGCAGCTGATGGAAATGATTTTGGCCGTCCTACATTTCCCGATTGCATTTCTGAAAATAGCAACGTTAAAATTGTGAATTTGTTGATCTATTACGAACTGAAATGTTAACACTATCGACTTCACTGAAAATACCAACTTGCACTCATTATTTAAACGATAAAATGAGTATATGAATAAGAAAGAATAAGAGAGAAAAGAGAAACAAAAAAGAGGAAGAAGGAGAAGAGAGGAAGAGGGAAAAAGAGAAGGGGAAGAGAGAAAGAGAAAGAGAAGGAGAGAAAGAGTGAGACAACGAAATAGAATGAAAGAGAGAATAAGAGAAAGAGAAAATAGAAAGAGAAAATGAGAATTATAAGAATAATGAGAGTAATAAGAGTAATAATAATATTAATAATAGGTATAATACAATTTTCAGCAACTAATGACATTTTCTGTATTGACATATGGCCCGGCCCAAAGATGCAGCTTAACGCCATGAATTTTAATAATAATAATAAAAGAGATGAAGTAGATGTTGATCGATTGAAATTCTGATTCTATTAAATTAGGCTACCCGCTGATATATTTGTTATAATACCAAAATTATTATGGTAAAAAATTTCCTCTTTAGTTAAAGAACATGGTAATCCATATCGATTTTTATTTAAAAAAAAAAATGTTAACCTAACCTGACTTTATAGATTCACGGATAAGGAATCCTCAAATTTTTTGGCAAGATGAATTAAAAAAAAAATCAAATTTTATTCTGTATATTGAATTATGCAAATTGATATTGCAATATATAATTTTATTGACATAGAAGACTTTAAAAACACGCAGATATACAAAAATGTTAATAGTAAATATCATGTAGCAGAGTGAACTAAATGGTAAAAAATCTACCCATACTATTCGACCAAAAGCAGAAGACCAATAATTATAAATTTTTATCAATATGGTGTACAGATCTTATATGAAATGACAATAAAATGTATTAACTTAACTTACCTATCAGTCCAGTTTCAAGTGATGGAATGATAAAAGCATTCAGCAGCATCCCTTTTATAGTCTTGGTAGCTTGGTGGTTGAAACTGCAGCAGCGATTATTGAAGCAGATGAAGAAGATTTGTTCTTGGCCAACACGAAGAAATATCAATCTTAGTTGTAATATTGTAATTATTCCAACAGCGATCAATATTGCGTTTTACTTTGCACGTGCATACTAACCACGTGTGTGGGACATTATAGGCCTAATTCAAATTATCTCCAATACAATATCAATCATTTTTATCGAGTGATGCGGTTTGCAGCTTCAGTTCTCACACCACAATCCCAGCTGCAGGAAATTGTCCATTAAAATTTGTACATTTGCTCCTGAACAATTTGCTGAATTCTTCATTTCTTAATATAATTTTGAAATTAATACTTGTGTTATAAATAATAATGGCTCAGCTGGTCAACTATTGATAACACGTGTAACAATGGCATGACCATTTTATAGGCTAAAATTGTGCACATTTCTAATTGTGCTATATTAAAATAATTATCGATAATGCAACACTGGGCAGCTGGCTATCAAACTACTAGATTGCACTGTATTCGCTAATTAAAATAATTATGAATGAGGTCTTGCTTCTCACAATACCTCCTCTAGCTTTAAAACTCTGGAACGGGAGTCAGCGAAGCTCATGGACTTGAAAATGAGAAAACATCATTTGAAAAGAGTCTGTGAAGACTTATTACCATATTCACTAATTATTAAATTTTGAATTTATTTAACTTTTGAATCGCTCTTACTTAAAAATGGGAAGGGGTACAAAAATTTTTTTTGGTGGTACAAAATGGTACAAAATTATTGCAATATTTTGGTCTAGGTTTTATCGCTATTTGTGCAAGTCGGGGTCCAGACCCCGACTTTTGAATCGCTTGTATCCCAAAATGGGGGAGGGTACAAAATTTTCTTTTGGTGGTACAAAATGGTACAAAATTATAAGATATTGATGGTGTTACTTTTCTTGAAATTTGAGCAAGTCGGGGTCAGCCATAAACCTGTACCCCGACTTTTGAATCGCTCTTACTTAAAAATGGGAAGGGGTACAAAATTTTTTTTTGGTGGTACAAAATGGTACAAAATTATTGCAATATTTTGGTATAGGTTTTATTGCTATTTGTGCAAGTCGGGGTCCAGACCCCGACTTTTGAATCGCTTGTATCCCGAAATGGGGGAGGGTACAAAATTTTCTTTTGGTGGTACAAAATGGTACAAAATTATAAGATATTGATGGTGTTACTTTTCTTGAAATTTGAGCAAGTCGGGGTCAGCCATAAACCTGTACCCCGACTTTTGAATCGCTCTTACCTAAAAATGGGAAGGGGTACAAAATTAGTTCTTGGTGGTACAAAATGGTACAAAATTAGTACAAAATTATGACATGGTTCATTTTCAAATTTGGAAAAGTCGGGGTACAAGTTTATGTTGCTCTGATTTCTTGACATAATACTGTCGTTTATGTTTGACGTCCAACACGTTCAGAACCATTTTTTCGAACTCAATTTTGCTGACTCATTCACTAATTAATCGGTATAACGTTGCAATACTCAGAAGTTCCATAATAACATCCTGCATTGGTAATCCATGGAATAAACTCTCCGAATAGACTAATATAGTAAACAATAGGCCTATTATGTGGTAGGCTTACGTAGGCATACCGCGTCGTTATAGATAGATAAGAAAACATTTTCCATGAAATTCTAGTCTTTATAGCCGGTTTTGTCTTAACAACCGATGTCGTATTATATTAGGTATATCTTGCTCAGATAGTATGCACTTCTATAAACATGTATTTTAGTAAGTTTTCTATACATGTTCATTCTAATTTTTTTGTCATTGTATTAGTGTTGTGATTAGTTAGTTGCAACTCTTGGACCGTTTCTAGGAACATATTTAAATTTAACGTGGCTGTTGTAATATTCATGATTTTGTCATGAGGGCAAAAATGGGATACTTCCTAGTGACCTCAAACTTTTGTATTTTCAATAAATAAGTAAATAAATAAATATACTATAATCCAAACAGGAAAAACTGTATGGTCGCTGTAGACAGTTTGTCGTAACAACCGATTTCGCTATAGACAATTGCCACTGTATTTAAAAAACTTTAAAAAGCTTTTTATAGTGTACAAGAGCTCCTTTCACATCAAAATTAAACCTCACCTCAACTAATTGATATTGTTTTTTGGTAACTAGTGTATAAGGTTGTATAATTGTTAATCTGATGTGTCTTACACTCCTTAACTAGAGTCTTCAAGACGTAATCTACAAAAAAAATTATTTTACTGATAGTACACGTAACAATACTCAACTTGACAAAACAGAATCACATTTTGTTACAACTCAAAGCATAATACACCTTTCTGCGAATTCTAATTTCTACATCCATTTTATCTCTCTTCCCTCTCCTTATTCGCTCTCACTCTCCCTTTTACAATTTTAACTTTCTTAGTAATGACGAAGGTGATATTGTGGAAGGTATCCATAATGAAAAATAAGACGAAATTGTCACAACCACACATTTATTAAAACTTCGAGAAACTAGTTTCGGTTGTTACACCATTATCAATCTCAATCAAACTCATGATAATAATAAAAAAATAATGAAAAATTAGACGAAATTGTCACAACCACATTTATTAAAACTTCAAGAAACTAGTTTCGGTTGTTACACCATTATCAATCTCAATCAAACTCATGATAATAAAAAAAAATAATGAAAAATTAGACGAAATTGTCACAACCACATTTATTAAAACTTCGAGAAACTAGTTTCGGTTGTTACACCATTATCAATCTCAATCAAACTCATGATAATAAAAAAATAATGAAAAATAAGACGAAATTGTCACAACCACACATTTATTAAAACTTCGAGAAACTAGTTTCGGTTGTTACACCATTAACAATCTCAATCAGTTTGAGATTGATAATGGTGTAACAATCGAAACTAGTTCTCGAAATTTTAATAAATGTGGTTGTGACAATTTCGTCTTATTTTTCATTTTACAATTTTCTTTCTCTCACCAATGCACTGCACAGTCCACATTGATTGCCTCCTTCCTTCTTCTGTCTTGCTCTCCCTCCCTTTTACAATCTTCTTTCTCTTCCCAATACTCAGTCCACATTGATTGCATGCCTCCACTTGTCAAGTAGCAAGTTTATAAAGTGTATTCAAGCTTTGTGCAGAGCTGAACTCACAAACAAATAAATCCTCCAATCGCAACAATGGTAGATGATTATCATGTTGATGCCATTCAAAAAAGAAGCTCTCAACCTCTGCTCTGTAAGGTTTCCAAGAGAAAAACGTGAAAAAAAGAGAAAAGAATCAACGAGACCGAACGTGAGCTGATTTTGGTTGAGAGAAAAAAGACGAAAATGATGTTTTTGGGCGAGTGAAGAACGGTTGATGAGCCCCCCCCCCCCCTTAAAAGGTAATGGGTGGTAGGCGGGACGTGTACTTAGGATGGTTGGAACTCTCATTTGAATGTTTTTGATATGCATATTAACGGGTTTCAAAATGGAGGGGCTATGGCAATTCTGAGGTGGTGATGGTGGGGGTGTAGGGGCTTTTGTTTTTTCCTAGTTTTTTTTTTAGTGAGGTAAAAGAAGAGGGATGAATAATGAAGAGAGAAATGGAAGAAAAAATGGAGAAGAATGAAGGGAGAAAGAGAATGGGGAGAAGAAGCAGATGAAGGTCGAAGAGGGGAAGGAGGAAGAGGATGAGGAGGAGGAAGAAAAGGAAAAGTGAAGAAGGGGAGGGAGTACAGGGAGAAAGGTTGAGAAGGCGAAGGAGGAGAAAAAGGAAAATGAAAAGGGGAAGAAGCAGATGAAGGAGAAGGAGGAGAATGAGAAGGGAAAGAAGAGGATGAATAATGAAGAGAGAAATGGAAGAAAAAATGGAGAAGAATGGAAGGAGAAAGAGAAGATGGGGAAGGAGAATGAAAAGGAGAAGAAGCAGATAAAACTGAAGGAGGAGGAGGTGGTGAAGAAGGAGAAGGAGGAGGAGGAGGAAGAGGAGAAGGAGGAGGAGAAGGAGAAGGAGGAGGAGAAGGAGGATAAAAAAGGAGAAGGAGAAAGAGAATGAGAAATAGCAGATGAAAGTTGAAGAGGGGTGAGGAGGAGGAGGAGGAGGAGGAGGAAGAAGAGAGGAGAAGGAGAATGAGAATAAGGAGAAGAATCACATGAAAGAGAAGGAGTAGAAGGAGAATGAAAAGAGATAGAAGCAAAGGAAAGAAAAGGAGAAGAAGCAGATAAAGGTGAAGGTGGAGAAGTAGGAGGTGGAGGAGGAGGAGGATGAGGAGAAGAAGGAGGAGGAAGAGTAGAAGGAGTAAGAAGGTGAAGGAGAATGAAGAGAAGTAGCAGATGAAAGTTAAAGAGGGGGAGGAGGAGGAAGAAAAAAAGAGGAGAAGGGGAATGAGAATAAGGAGAAGAAAGAATCACATGAAAGAGAAGGAATAGAAGGAGAAGGAAAATAGATAGAAGCAAAGGACAGATAAGGAGAATGAAAGAAAAGGAGAAGAAGCAGATAAAAGTGAAGGAGGAGAAGGAGGAGTTGGAGGAGGAGAAGAAGGAGGATGAGGAGGAGGAGGAGGAGAAGAAGGAGGAGGAGGAGGAGAAGAAGGAGGAGGAGGAGGAGAAGGAGGAGGAGGAGGAGGATGAATAGGAGAGGAGAAGGAGAATGAGAAGGTGAAGAATCACATGATAGAGAAGGAGGAGTATGAGAAGGAGGATGAAAAGAGATAGAAGCAGAGGAAAGAGAAGGAGGGGAGGAGAAGGGGGAGAAAAAGCAGAAAAAGGAGGGATGGTGAAGGAGGAAGTAGGGAAGAAGGAGAAGGTTAAGGCAAAGGAGGTGAAGAAGGAGAAGGAGTAAGAGAATGAGGAGAAGAAGCAGATGAAAGTGAAAGAGGGGAAGGAGAAGGAGGATGAGGAGGAGTAAAAGGAGAGGAGATAGAGAATGAGAAGGAGAAGAAGAAGGAAAAGGAGGGAAGGTGAAGGAGGAAGAAGAGGTGACGGAGAAGAAGCACATGAATGGTTGAGTAGGAGGAAAAGGAGAGGAGATAGAGAATGAGAAGGAGAAGAAGAAGGAAAAGGAGGGAAGGTGAAGGAGGAAGAAGAGGTGACGGAGAAGAAGCACATGAATGGTTGAGTAGGAGGAAAAGGAGAGGAGATAGAGAATGAGAAGGAGAAGAAGAAGGAAAAGGAGGGAAGGTGAAGGAGGAAGAAGAGGTGACGGAGAAGAAGCACATGAATGGTTGAGTAGGAGGAAAAGGAGAGGAGATAGAGAATGAGAAGGAGAAGAAGAAGGAAAAGGAGGGAAGGTGAAGGAGGAAGAAGAGGTGACGGAGAAGAAGCACATGAATGGTTGAGTAGGAGCTGTAAGGAGGAGAGAAGAAGGAGAATGAGAAGGGATAGAAGCAAGGGAATGATAAGGAGGAGAGGGGATGATGAAGAAAAAAAGCAAAAAAGTAGGAAAGGTGAAGGAGAAAGATGAGGAGAAGGAGATGGCGAAGGAGGAGAAGAAGGAGAAGGAGGAAGAGAAGAAGAATATAATGAAAATGAAAAAGAAAATGAAAAGTATCAATAAGGAGAGAGAAGAGACGTAACACATCGCCTCAAGGGCAGTCAACCACCCTTCCCCCCCAAATTCATCAACCCCCTCCCACCCTATCTTTCACTTTTGAATAGGGGCGTCAACATGAATATCTTCCCTTTGACACACAGACACACATAAAGGCAACACAGATTTCCTTTTGTTTTTTCTTTTTTCTCTAACATTTTCAATCCAACGCTTCTTGTAATGTCACTCATCTTATTCTTACAGACATCATCACTTTTTTCTCTTCTCTATATCACTTCCACTTTTTCTACATCTTCTTATTTCTCTTTTATTCTTTTTCCGTCCTTCTCTTCTGCTCTTACCCTTTCTCCTGCATTTTATCTTGTTCCTCTTTCATACTTTTAATCCTTAATTGATCGTCATAGATGGATCATGGGAAGATCACTCCCATAGATAGATCGATCATCACCATAGATAGGTCAACATCATACAACATAGATCATCATTATATACAGAGTGTTTTGGAACTCTCTTCCAATACTTCTAGGCAGTGTTTCTGGACCACTAACGAAAGTAAATATCGTAATAAAATTTTTCTAAAACAAAATAATTTCTATTTTCATAGATATTTTATATTATAATTAAATATTTTTCATTCTAGGGTTTATTCAATATCATGTCGCCGACTTAGTTTGCTCATTATTGCCATAGATGATCACCATATATTATAGATCATGATAATTATAGACAGATGATCACCATTTATAGATAATCACCTTAGATTGATCATCAACATAGATACATTATGTCTATAGGTAGATCATCATCACCAAAGATAGACCCTTTTTTTTAGTTTTTTTTTTAGGATGAAGCCCACATAGGTCTTAGACCTGTGCGTGGGTGAAGAGTAGGATGATGGTGATTGATGAGTAGGACCTACAGTTTTAGGTGGGTTCCGAACCACCGAAGGCTCCAACCATAACGATCATACCCCGATTAGAGAGTGAATGGGCCTAAAGCTACAGAACAGTAGTTGGATGTAGTCCAATCTTGATCAACGAGGGGGGGGTCCACCAATGACACCTCCCCCCCACCATGTGTTTGCTTTTCCTATCATCATCATCATCATCATCAACAACCGCAACAGATTTCGGCAGGTCACGTGACCCAATCGATGACGTCACAGGTGTGCCTGGATTAGGTTTGTTGGGGGGGGGGGGGGGGGGGGGGAATTAGTGCAGTCAAACGCCTCCACATACATAAACTTGCAGTATTGCTATGATTTATCGGCAGTACAGTAGTGATGATACAGTCGCCTACGCTCAATCTATCTCTATCTTTTAACTCTCTCTGTCCCTCTTTTAACTCTCTGTCTCTCTTTTAACTCTATCACTTTTAACTCTCTCTCTCTCTTTTAAATCTTTCTCTCTTTCAACACTTCCTCTCTCTCTTCTAACTCTCTCTCTGTTACACTCTCTCTCTGTTACACTCTCTCACTCATTCTCTCTCTCTCTTTTAACTCTCTCTTTATCATTCAGTTTTCTCTCTCTTTTAACTCTCTCTTTATCATTTAACTTTCTCTCTTTTTTAACTCTCTCTTTATCATTTAACTTTCTCTCTCTTTTAACTCTCTCTTTATCATTTAACTTTCTTTTTTTTCTCTCCCTCTCTCTCTCTCTCTCTTTTAACTCTCTCTCTTTCTTTCAACTCTCTTACTTAACTCTCTCTCTCTCTTTCAACTCTCTTACTTAACTCTCTCTCTCTCTTTCAACTCTCTCTTTTTTAACTCTCTTTCTCTCTTTTAACTCTCTCTGTTACACTCTCTCGCTATCATTCTCTAGGAGTGCAAATATATTATACTATTTATTGATAGATTATTGGCGCTTGCCTACAGATGTAGGAGTGCAAAAATATTTGATACTATTTATTGATAGATTATTGGCGCTTGCCTACAGACATAGGGGTGCAAAAATATTTGATACTATTTATTGATAGATTATTGGCGCTTGCCTATAGATGTAGGAGTGCAAAAATATTTGATACTTTTTATTGATAGATTATTGGCACTTGCCTACAGATGTAGGAGTGCAAAATAATATATTATACTGTTTATTTATAGATTATTAGCGCTTGCCTACAGATGGTAGGAGTGCAAAAATATGTGATACCATATTTATTGATAGATTATTGGCTCTTGCCTATTCATGTACGGTGAATGTGATAAGAAATGAGATTAGACATTGATTATTCAAAATTTAGGGAAGTGGCTCTCACTTTAGCTTCAGCTACTGGCTTTGTGCTTAGAGTTTATGCCATTCTCTCTGGCAATGCTTTGGCAGTGAAAATGTCATAAGCTCTACCACACTGAGAATAGAGTTCACTTGGGTACATTCAAGCATGGAAGCAATAATTCAAGGGTAGTTTAAGGGTGCTGTCCTATACTTGCTAGGAAATGAAAATATGTGATACTATTTATTGATAGATTACTGGCGCTTGCCTACAGATGTAGGGGTGCAAAAATATTTGAAATCATTCATTGATAGATTATTGGCGCTTGCCTACTGATGTAGGGGTGCAAAAAATTTGATACTATTTATTGATAGATTATTGGCGCTTGCCTGCAGATGGTAGGAGTGCAAATATGTGATACTATCTATTGTTAAATAAGGAATTTTCCCCATTTAATCACTCTTGCTCAAGTCTGTTTCAGCCACACTGTGTTGTTGTCATCACCACTTCTTCTTTGGTATTCTTCTCAAACAGATTCAACTCCATTCGTGCTACAGTCTTTTTTTAAGCTTCATCTACTAGGTAATTAACTTCTTTTCTTTTCTTGTAGAATCTATTCTAAATAACTGAAGAAATCACAATAGCCTTCATAGCTAAACAGATTCGGTTTCAGAGCAATTCAAATATCTAATCCAGTGCTGAGTTTCAAGCATTGCATTTTGAGATTTGTCCAGATATCTCAACGCAGTAATAATTGAATGTTTCCATGAGTGATGATTCTGAATCTCCATCAATAAATCAGATAATAAATCCAGCCAATCCGACTTAGCTTTTTTAAATGCTATCCAATTCTAAACTATTCTTGATTATTTGAATTAAAAATTAAATTATGTTGTTTTAAAACTATTTAGTGGACTTTATGCTTTGAAAATTTCTTTTATCTCTGATTGTTTTCTAGGCTAGTTTGCCAGCAGAAGTGTTCATCTAATTGCTATCAAAGAGGATGGAAACTCCAAAACTAAAACTGATAAGATATATAGTAGTACCGGTAGCTTACCTGAACAGAATTTTTGTTTGAAGCTTGGTATTTGATGATCCAGACAAACTGCTAGCTGGACAGTTACTTGAAAAAATATTATTGTTGAAAATGATAGAATAATATTCTTCAAAAGATTATATTGTTTTCATATTGATGCAGGAAATTTGATGAAAATTTCTGTAAACATGATTAGGCTACCAATACACAGTTTCAGTAGTTCGTTGGTATTATAAACCTTTTAATCAGAATTGAAATGCAATAATTTTTGTTTAATGTTGAAATAATAATTGTTTTTTGCTTTTCTACTGGTGGGGAAGGAATTATGCACAAATTCTGGAACGCAGATTTCAGGGTTATACCGGAACGTTTTTCTAAGTATGTCGGGAATTAAAAAAATATTTTTTAGCAACTTTTTATATTGTACTTGTAATTGGGCATGCATTTATGTTGTTACAATTCTTTGTTATATTGTGTTTTTCATGGCATTGATTTAAAAAACGTTATGTATTACTAATAGCAAAAAAATCATTTTCTATTTAAATTCAAACAATGAAAATATATATAGTTGATAAAGTTTCTATAGAGTACAAGTGACCTTTTCAAATTATTTCAAGTCTCAACTTTTGTAATTTTATCGATTGTGGCTATTGTAATTTGTGAATACTGTTTGTATTGACTAGTCTTAATACTTCAAGGCATGATTTTGAAACACAGTTTGTACAATCCACTACTAGGTAGGGCATGCAGTTCTCTGTTACTTCGTTTATTTGTTTTATTGTGTATTTCTTGTCATTGATTTTACCAGACACTTTGTATCAATCATTGTTAAAAAATGTCAGCTCCCACTTCAAACAATTGAAGATATATCTAGTTGATAATGATTTATAATTTAAGTATAATTTCAAGTTTCAACTGCTGTAATTTTATCGATGGTGACTAATGTAATGTGAGAATACTGTTGGTATTGACTTGTCTTGTACTCCATGTGTGGAGTTTTCAAGGCTTAATCTTTAAAAAATTCAAATAATAATAAATAAAAATACAGAATGAAAAGGGCAGAAGAAGGAAGAAGCGAGAAAGGTGGGAGGTCTAGGCCACGGGCTTCTCCATCTTTCTTAGTATATTATATTGAATGATCAACATTTAATTTAATTTCCACTTTTAATAATATTTTATTGTTATATAGATAGGAAACATTGTTTTTTAAATGTTATGATTTATTCAAAATTATTTTCTCTTTTGTATGAATTTCATTTATAAAATCTTATACTGGGTTCTCTGCTGTACAAACCGATGGAGAATTTTGAGAGGCTCTTTTTGTCCATCTTGAATTACATCTGAAGTTCTGCTCTTCTGGTGTATTTTGATGATGTTCTCTTTTTGGTGTTTAGGGAGGGGGGTATTGTTTGCTGGAGGGGGGTATTGTTTGCGGTACTGGTTCTATTGTGTTGCTACGGTGTCAGTTTGTAGAATAGCTTTTGATGTCTATTTGTTGTATCAGAGGAGTACTGGAGAAAACCCAGCAAATGAGATTTATATTAAAATATATTCTTTTTAAAACAATTATTATTTATTAATAGAAAATGTGGTCAGGGGATACTGTTTGGTTGGCAGGACAGAGGTGATCTCTGGAGGTACCCCAGGGATTGCCTCTCAACTCCAACACTACGTCCCTCCGTTAATGGGTTGTAGTTAGGAGCAGTATCCACCTCGCGTGGCCCACAAGGCCCCTCCCGGAAGGGGGGCAAGTCAACCTTACGTCCTCGAATGGTGTTGATGCCACACCTCGTGTGGGCTGGGAAACGTACGTCCTGGGTGCCCTCGGTTTGGTTCATCTCTTGACTGGAGGCAGTGTTGAGATGTCCCCTGACGGTGGGATACCACAGTGACTGCGGCCGACAAGGCTCTGGCGATTGGCGAAGTTAGGGACACCCAAAGTTAGTAGACAGATCTATCTGCTACTAATCTTGGTGGTCTCTCACTACCGCTTTTCATGAATTTTTACTATTCTTCCTTTCTGTTCTCAATTCCCTTTTGGGGCCAAGTAATAGGTGTTGTTAATTTTAATTTTTTTATTTTCTCATGTAGGCATCTATTATTTTATCATCCTATACATTTTGTATATTATCGACTGGGTTTGAATTTTTTCAATAGTTTTATAAATCTTCTTTTAGTTTTAGAAAGAATACGGGGGGCTCTTTTCGCATTTTTAGGGGGGGGCCTAATTTATGGGGGGAGGGGGAATTGGTGCTAACTTTAGGGGGGGGGGTGCGTCATGAGGCTTAGGGGGGGGTGGGCACCCCTGTATACCGCACTCAACTTCATCTCCTGCGTTTACTTATCATATTTTCAGTAAGCACAATATTTTCCACACTTGTAACGTCATATAGGCCTACTATTTCAGTGTAGGTATATTCTGAAAGGGACCACATCAAAATGAATCAAAAGCCATTTCACTTTTAAGAAGACTTTCGCTATTATAATTTTCCGAAATACAATATTCCACATTAAATAAAACGTTGTAGAATTTTCCTTAGTTTATCTTTTCTTATAAGTGGATTTTTAGTTACTTAACTTTCCATGTTATAAATTAATTATTGGCTTCCTAATTCGATAAATATTTCATAATGTAGGCTTTAAGAAATTTCTCATGTTTTCAAAGTTTGAAAATTCAACTAAAAAGCTTAAAATAAAACATATTTTAAAACAAAAAAGAAACCGACTTCAGTGAAATGATTAAATACTCACGTACTAAAAAGTTTAAAATAAAGTATTTACTTTAAACTGAGAAAATTTTAAATTTCATACAAGTAATCTTTTGAAGTCGGCGCCAAATTTCCCATAAACTTCTAAAATATAACAGAATTACTCTGTGATGTTTTCCATGACGAAATGATTGAACAATCTAATATCAAAACCAGGGGTGCCCACAGGGGGGGGCTATGACGCAGACTGCGTCATTGAAATTCTTGGGGGGGGGGGGGATTCCAAAAAACGTTTTGGGGGGGGGTCGTAAAGTTGATTGAAACCGTGTTTAACGTGACAACATTAAAAAATATACTAAGAAGTCACCAGATAGAATGTCAATTAATGAAAATATATTTATAATTATTATTATTATTATTATTATACAATTGAATATGAATTAGCTAAAATAATCATGTTTAGGATTTGTGCAGGAACTTGTGCAGATGTACTTGAGTCTATTTCTAACGAAGAAATAATTGAAAGGTTTTCTGTTTCCTCATCCCAAAAACTTCTATGTGGGGTTTAGAGAGATAGATTTAACAATAGATTTTAGAGGGAAGTGATAGCCGCGAGCCGTAGTAGGTATCTGTTCAATCAGATAGATAAGCTGCGTTCTCCTAGGTCCTGTTTGTAACGGTGACCGATTAGATTGGCCAGCAAAAAAGACAATGTTCTCTGCAGAAAATCACTTCCCGGTGGTTCGGAACCCACCTAAAACTGTAGGTCCAACTCATCAATCACCATCATCCAACTCATTACCCACGCACAGGTCTCAGACCCATGTGTGCTTCATCCTCAAAACTAACTTGTAGATGGTCACAGTCTACAAATTTAAAATGTTTGTCTTCGAACTGTTGATGTTTTTCATGTATTTTACGATAACTACTTACTAATAAGTAAGAACTGCTTTTGAAAAACTTACTAAATACTAAAAATTCAGTAATTTTTCATAACTATGTCTTTATTTTGTTTTTGAAAGACACTTCTTTCGATTGTGTGTTGTAAATAACTATACATGAAATGTGTGTCTTTTATGTACTTCATCCATACATAAATTCTCCCAAGATACTACACTAAGTAAATAACCTGTTGTTTAACTACTGTCCAATAAATGTCTTAGTATTTTGAATTTTTGTCTTTTACAAATGAAGTTATTAACTCATTGTTTTCACTTCCTTTAAATGAAAAACTTTTTAGAATTATTTAACCTTAATGTAATTGGGACACCGAACATAAACTTATAGGTATTTCATTTTTATTGAACATTGTGTATTTGTAATAATATTTTATTGTTTAAAAACCATTTAGGTTCAAATTCTTATTTAGCTATTTTGCAATTAAGTTCATTGAGCAGAAGTTCATAAATTCATTTCATTGATATTTCTTTTTTACCTTTACAAAAAAATGTTAGCTATGTAAAGAATCTCAAGAAATATACGGTACATACATTTTGTATATTATCGACTGGGTTTGAATTTTTTCAATAGTTTTATAAATCTTTTTTTGGTTTTAGAAAGAATACGGCGGGCTCTTTTCGCATTTTTGGGGGGGGGGCCTAATTTATGGGGGGAGGGGGGATTGGTGCTAACTTTAGGGGGGGGGTGCGTCATGAGGCTTAAGGGGGGTGGGCACCCCTGATATAGGTCTATCAGTAATAATCATTGGCAAAAACGAGTTGGATTGAAAATGAAATGAAATATTATTGTTTCTTTACAAATACAGCAGATGCAATACAAATTTATATTATTTTGTCTCTATTCTTGTTAATTTTGTATTTAGTTTTTGTGAGATTTGACATCAATTTGAGTGAGCCTAAGAGGAACATTCTGGTCTGCTTGAATAGAAAAATGCATCGATATGGAAATGCTTCAATTATAATGATAATAATAATAACAACAACAACAACAGTAACAATAGCAATAGTAATAGCAAAAGCAATAACAATACAAATTATAATGATAAATTCTTTTAATTTTTTTTATTTATTCAGGCGCTGTGCCAGACTGACATGTACATTCATGAACTACTGGCTAAAAGCACCTCTAAATCCAGAGGAAGAGAAAGAGATAATACTAATAATATTAATAATAACCTGGCTGGCTGAGGTCTGGTGTCAGAGTTATCAGGTCGCACCTGAGAAGGCTCAGGGCCTCTGACGTAACTTAACGACTGTTTTTAGGCAGCCGGGACTGACAGGCTTAACGTGTCCTCCGAAACACGGGAGTGGCCTTGGTGAAAATATTATGCTTCAATGAATAAAATTGCTTAAACCTTAAACAACATGGAAAATCTTTATTGGAATGTTGTATCATCCTAGCCTCCATACAAATTCAAGTTCAAAAAGCAATCTACTTGAGAGCTGCAGGAGCATCATCAGTTGTTTAAAACAATGCTCCGGGCCGGGATAGGAACGTAATCGTTGCAAGGCATGAAGAATGGAAGAAAGTGGTAGAGAGAGAGAGAGAGAGTTAGATAGAGAGAGAGTGGGAGGGAGAGTGAGAGTGAGTAAGAGAGGGTGTGGGTGAGAGAAAGAGAGAGAGAGAATGAGAGAGGGAGTAAGAGAGTGAGTGAGAGAGATGGAGGGAGAGAAAGAGGGAGTAAGAGAGAGAGAGAGAGAGAGTAAGAGAGAGGGAGGGAGAGAGTAAGAGAGGGGGTGAGAGTGAGATTAGATTAGATTAGATTATCTTTCTTTATTCATGTAAATTTACAAATTATGCATATGAATGGTTATAAACAAGATTATCAACATCACATAGATACTATAGTGAACTCAGATAATGTTTTTATTTTTTTTTATAGTGCAAGATATTATATACAATGATCTCATTTGTACGATATTAACTATGGTAATGACAATCTGAGTGATGCAATTTCATGAAATGGCGAAGTTTGGACAAAGATTCGTCCATTCTGTGTGTGAGAGAGAGAGGGAGGAGAGAGAGAGAGAAGAGAGAGAGTGAGTAAGAGAGGGTGAGAGAAAGAGAGAGAGTGGAAGAGAGAGAAGGTGGGAGGGAGAGAGAGAAGGTGGGAGGGAGAGAGAGTGATAGAGAGAGAGAGTTAGAGAGAGGGAAGAAGCATAAGAGAGCGAGTGGGAGAGAGTGAGAGTTAGAGAGAGGGAAGAAGCATGAGAGAGCGAGTGAGAGAAAAGGAGGAAGTGACAAAAAGGAAAACGACGAGAATCTAGAGGAGTAACAGCAAACAAGATGCACTTTAGGGGGAAAGAGAGGAAGTGGGTGAAAAAGAGAGTAAGACAAAGAGAGAGTGAGTGAGAAAGAAAGAAAGAAGTAGAGAAAGAAAGAAGAAAAAAGGCGAGAATCTAGAGAAGTTATGGCATACAAGATACACTTTGGCGGACTCCAGGGATTATCCGCTAGGCGGAATAGAGTTGGGGCGAAATATGTGGAGAAAAAGCCGTGTTTCTAACGCCTTGCAGGTTGTTCGGGGGGGGGGGGTTAAAAAACCCCCATGGGGTGGGGCAACGAGTGAAGGGGTCAGGGGCGTTACAAGGCTTGTTATAGGCCTTCAGGTCAAAGGTGAGATGGGAATGGGAAGTGGAAAAAGGTGATTTTGAAGGTTGGCTTGAACAAAAGAAAAGTGGAAGGGGTTGGAGGTGGAGAAGGAGAAGGACGAGGTGGAAGAAGAGGAGGTGTGAAGGAGAAGGGAGTGGAAGAAGAGGAGGTGGTGGTGATGGTTGGGTAGGAGGAGAAGAAGGAGGTGGAAGAAGAGGAGGTGGAGGAGGAAGAAGATTTTGTGATGAAAAGGGTGGCAGGAGAAGGAGAGGCAGGAAAAGAGGAAGAAGAATGAAAAAATGGCAGTTGAAGAGGAAAAAGGAAGGAGAAGAATACAGAAGAAAAGGAAGAAGGCAGTAGAATGTAGGAGATAAAAGCAGGAAAATAGGAAGAAGAATGACAAAAAGGCAGTTGAAGAAGAAAAACGCAGGTGGAGAAGATAGAAGAAAAAGGAGATGACGGCAGAATGTAGGAGAAAAATGAAAATGACATGAAGGAGGCGAAGCAGAGAGAGTGAAACAGAAGGGTGACAAGAGAGGAGAAAGATAAGAAAAACAACTAGAGAGGAAATAATAGCAGGAACGACAAGCAGGAGAGGAATGAGGAGGAGAAGGAGGTGACGGAGAGAGATGAGTTGGTTGAGGAAGAGGAGTGGGTGGTGTTGAAAGGGGAGGGGGAGAGGAACGAGGTAGAGGATGAGAAGGAGGAGGAGGAATGGGAAAGAAGGAGGAAGAATACGAGAAGAAGAAAAGGTCGGGAGAGAAGATTTTGAGAAGAGCAAAAGGTGAAGGGAGGAGGAGGAGGAGGAGAAGGAGGAGGAGGAGTAGAAGAAGGAAATGACGGATCATGAAGAGGAGAAAGAGGTGGAGAAGAGAGCAAAGGAGAAGAAGGATGAGGAAATAAACGAAGAGGAGAAGTAGGAAGAGGAGGATAAGGAGGAGGAGGAGCAGGAAGAGATAAGATAAGATAAAATTACTTTATTTACGTAAATTTACAAAATATAACTGTGACTGATTAAAAATAATATTATTAACAACACATGGAGAGATGGAGAGGGATGAGAAGAGGAAGGAAGAAAATAAGAAGGACGAAGAGGAGGAGGAGAAGTGATGAAGGGGAAGAGGATGGGTAAGGGGATGTATAAGAAGAAGTAGACTTGAATAAATAAGAAGGACAAGAAAGAAGAAGAAGAAGAAGAAGAAGAAGAAGAAGCAGGAGAAAGAAGAAGTAGTTGTAGGAAGAAAAAGATAAAAAAGATGGAGAAGAAAAAGTTGAAGAGGAAGAAAAAGGAGAGGAAGAAGAAGAAGACGAAGAAGAGGAGGAAGAAAAAGAAAAATAGGAAGTAGCTGGGGGAGAAAGAGGAGGTAGAATTAGTAGGAGGAGGAGGAGGAGGAGGAGGAGGAGGAAGAAGTAAGAAGAAGACGAAGACGAAGAAGAAGAAGAGGAAGAAGAAGAAGAAGAGGAGGAAGAAAAAGAAGAAGAAGAAGAAGAAGAAAAATAAGAAGAAGAAGAAGAAGAAGAAGAAAATAAGATGAAGGAGAAGAGTGGAGAAGAAGAAGAAGAAGTAATAAGACGAAGAAGAAGTTGAAGAGAAAAAGAAGAAGTGGAAGAAGAAGAGGAAGTAGCTAGGGAGAAAGAGGAGGTAGAATTGGTAGGAGGAGGAGGAGGAAGAAGAAGAAGAAGAAGTAAGAAGAAGAAGAGGAGGAAGAAGAAGGAGAAGAAGTAGAAGAAGAAAATAAGATGAAGGGGATGAGTGGAGAAGAAGAAGAAGTAAGAAGACGAAGAAGAAATAGTTGAAGAAAAAGAAGAAGTGGAAGAGGAAGAAGAAGAAGAAAAAGAAGAAGTGGAAGAAGAAGAAGTAGCTGGTGGAGAAAGAGGAGGTAGAATTAGTAGGAGGAGGAGGAGGAGGAAGAAGAAGAAGTAAGAAGAAGAGGAGGTTAAAAAAAGAAGAAGAAAAAGAAATAGAAAAAGAGGAGGAAGAAGAGGAAGAACAACAACGACAACAAGAAAAAGAAGATGGTAGGAGAGGAAGAAGAAGAAGAGGAAGAAGAAGAAAAGGCTGAAATATGGAGAAGAGTGGTGAAGAAGAAGAAGAAGAAGAAGAAAAAGGCTAAAATAAGAAGAAGAATAAGGGAGTGAAGGCATTTGGAAAGGGCATAAAAGAAGATAGAAGAAGTAAAAAAGTGCAAAGTGCGAAGAAATATTTTCGGCTAGGGAAAGTGTAGCAGGGGCCCGGCAAGTGTGAAGGTGCCCTTTGGGCAAGCAAGGCCAATTGTGAGCCTCTCTCGGCGAGGGCTCCTGCATGAATTATTCATTGCTGAATTTTAACACTTTTCTCGAAGGAAAAACTGTTCTTTTCGAAGGGTCAAATGCATATTTAGCTATCAATCAAGGAATTTAATTTTTTCTGTTTTTTTTTTACAAATAGGTATAAAATTGTCGAAAACGTACTGTCTAATTGATGTGACCTGATTCATGGTACTTTATACAGAGTGTTTCGGAACTCTCTACCAATACTTCTAGGCAGTGTTTCTGGACCACTAACAAAAGTAAATATCGTAATAAAAGTTTTCATAATTCCCCAGTTACACAGCCGCCATTTTGTTTTTTTCACACATTTTTTTTTTATTCGAACATCATTTAACATATCATTTTGAATACAGCTTTATAACAATTAAACCAATCTAAAAAAAAATTAATCAAAATTTTCCGACAATAAAAAACTAAATTCCAACCGTTTAAAATCTTTGAACAGGTTTAAATTAATAATGGGTGATGGTATCAAAATTTGACTAAATTAACTTTTTTTAGATATTTTTATTGCAAATCTAACGATAACTCATTTTTCAAGATTGGCCAATAACTAACAGAGATATGCTACTTTTTAGGGTGTGTGGTGGTTGGAAGCGGGTTGCAGTTCTTTAAACTGTCATTGCAAGGCTTTCATTCCCATGGTTATTCATTCTTTGTAATTATCTATGGTAAATAAAATTTCTTTTTATTCTTTGTTTTTAAGTTATTCCTTGTTTGTTCGTAAAACTGCATCCCGCTTCCAACCACCGCACACCATAAAAAGTATCATATCTCTGTTAGTTATTGGCCAATCTTGAAAAATGAGTTATCGTTAGATTTGCAATAAAAATATATAAAAAAACTTTATTCTAGTCAAATTTTGATTCCATTAGCCATTATTTATTTAATCCTGTTCAAAGATTTCAAATGGCCGTCATTTTGTTTTTTATAGTCGGAAAATTTTGATTAATTTTTTTAGATTGTTTCAATTGTTATAAAGCTGTATGTAAAATTTCAAAATTATACGTTCAATGGTGTTTGAATAAAAAAATGATGCGTGAAAAAAACAAATGGTGGCTGTGTGAGTAACTGTGGACTTTAGAAAAATTTTATTACAATATTTACTTTTATTAGTGGTTTAGAAACATTGCCTAGAAGTATTGGTAGAGAGTTTCGAACACTCTGTACTTCAATTACATTTAAATGATATAAATTGCATGTACAAAAAATTGTACATGGACCACAGATTTTTCCAGCCTAAATTAATAATTGCTTGGTCGGAGTAAAAAATATGTAATTTTATTCCTTGAGGTGTCTTTTAATTACAGAAAATTTATCAAAAGTTAAAAATCACTTGTAGGTGAGATTAATTGCCACCGAAAACCGTAAAATTTCAATTTTGAACCCCCACATTTCACAAAATAATTGGTGAAAAAAACATTTTCTCACAGCAATAGAAAACATTTCAAAGCCCTAATATCATGCAATAAAATCAACTTATGAACTAAAAAATTTTTAAAATAAAAATGTTTAAAAAAAATTATGAACTAAAACTCTGAGCACAGCCTTGAAAGTTTGAGCTCCCCACAGTAATTATTTTATTTAATACTCACTGACTTGCGAAAATTTAATTTGTAAGTACATCTCTTCACTTGGTTTTCTGCCTTATATTCATTCTATTTCCGATCAATTTCATCATAAACCGCAACATAGATTAATTTAACAAGGATTTAACTGCTTAAAGAGCTTTTTTTGGTGGATTAATCCCACATAGGTCTGAGACCTGTGCGTGAGTAATGTATTGGATGATGAGATGGACATACAGTTTTAGGTGGGTTCCGAACCACCGGGGAATGGTTTTACAGTAGAGAAAGAGTCTTATTGGATGGTCAATCCAATCGGTCACCCTAAAAAAGAGGACCCAGGAGTGTGTAGCTTATCTTCATCTGACTGAACACATACATACTACGACTCATGGCTATTACTATCACACCAATAAATGAATGAAAAACAGTACAGGTATTTCAAAATATTGGAGAGAAAAAATTGTTGAATTGTTGAAAGTTGTTATGATAACTTTGTTTTCTCTAATACTGAACGTTTCTCGCTGACCATGGACTTTACTACTTTTGTACTTCAACTCGAACAACTTTAGAGTTTTTTTTTTGTAGATTACGTCTTGGAGACTCCAGTCAAGGAGTATAAGACAAGTCAAAACAACATTTATACACTAGATACCATAATTACTAAATCAATTAGTTGAGGCGAGTCTTAATTTTGATGTGAAAGGAACTCTTGTACACTATAAAAGCTTTATCAACTAAATATTTTTTCAATTGTTTTTTAAATATTTCTATATTTTCAAGACTCTTTAGAAACTGTGGTAGCTTGCTGTAGAGTTTCCTACCAATATAACTAGGAGTTTGTTTGAATAAGCTACTATTGTGACTCACCAAGTGATAATCTCCTCGGCTTCTTGTATTATAATAGTGTACGTCAAAATTTTGGTTAATATCATTCGTTTTTACATATAAAGTAGCTTCATACACATAAAAGCAGGGTACAGTTAGGAGACCAAGTCTCTTGAACATCGGCCTACATGATTTCAATCTATTTACTCTTTCTATACACCTAACCGCTTTCTTTTGGATCTTAAATACCCTATCGAGGTTTTGTTTTGATGAATTACCCCATACTAAGATAGCATACATAATATGTGACAGTAAGAGTAATTTACTCTATCTGTGAAAACATAGATCAAAATAAAGAGGATGAAGAACACTGTTGAGAAAATATGTAGATGATTATTCAGAAAGAGGTGATCAAAGAGCTCAGAGGACAAGATCTGTCTCAATCTTAAGAGTTGCTAAGTGCTAAGATCGTTTGACTTCAGTGGCGGTCCCTAGGGGGGGGGGATGGGAGGGATATATTCCCCCCGAAATATCAAGATGGATCCCCACTGAAAAAAAAATTATTCATAATTATGTATGTATAGTTTTTGCGAGAAATAAATTCAATCTGTGTCATTGTTACTCTTGTTAGCTAGAAGAATAAACAAGAAGGATGTATTATAAACTTAAAAAACACTTTTCAATGGAAAATGACTCACGTTATGGCGTGACGGCCGTTTCGCTCTGTTGTCTAGAGCATCATCAGACGACCCACAGTACACTGATTCAAGGCATGAGTTTGAGGGTTAGTTCAAACTCATGCCTTGAATCAGTGTACTGTGGGTCGTCTGATGATGCTCTAGACAACAGAGCGAAACGGCCGTCACGCCATAACGTGATTCAATTTCCATTCAAAAGTGTATTAAGTTTATAATACATATTAGTGGAAACAAGATGGATCTTCAACATCATAAGAAGGATGTGTACATCCTTACATCCATTACATTGTTGTGTAACAATCTGAGTATTTTTTGGCTATTCCTTCGTAATTTACATGTTAAAAATAGGGCCGAACCAAAAAGAAAAATCAGTGAACACTTGATTTATTTTTGATTTCATTATACGTTTATTTAACTGAACTTCGTGCTCATTAGCTCATTAAATAATCACATTGACTTTTAATCAATTTCCTTTGTGTAGCTAAAGGAATTCAAAGGAAAGGCACATGCTATGGTTGGGTCCTATTTCACCCAGGTACAATAAACTTTAAATGAAAAACTATTTTATTAGCTAACATAAATACTATTAGCTTGAGCAAATTTTAGTGCTCAAATAAGTATAAAAATACATTTTTAAGCTTTAAATTCCGCATTTTTTTCTAGGGGGGGACCCAGACCCCGAAATGGTCATCCCCCCTGAAATGAAATCCCCCCCGAAATGAAATCCCCCCCGAAATGAAATCCCCCCCCCCCGAAATGAAATCCTGGGACCGCCACTGTTTGACTTTTAATTAGAGTAAAATTGAAAGATCAAATAGATGGATTCACACAGAATGGGTGGTCCTCATTTCTATTTATACTTGAAGTACTATCATTTATATTTTTTTACAAGTTAGTTTGAAGAGAATGACAATTGAACAAAATGACAACTATACATAAACAGAATTTATTAATTTCGAATTCCATTAAGTGCTATTAGTTTATACTGAAGACTTCCGCAAAGGCGGATATTGACAACAGTATTGAATAGCTGATGGAAATCGATGAATGCTACTGTACAAAAATATCAGTCACCACCGGGAATCGAACCACGGACCTCCCAATTGCCGGTCGGGCGCCTTAACCACTAGACCATGGAGACCTTTCTGCAGTAGCATTCATCGATTTCCATCAGCTATTCAATACTGTTGTCAATATCCGCCTTTGCGGAAGTCTTCAGTATAAACTAATAGCACTTAAAGGAATTCGAAATTAATAAATTCTGTTTATGTATAGTTGTCAGTTTGTTCAATTGTCATTCTCTTCAAACTAACTTGTGAGATACGAGCCGATATGGCCAAGTTAAACATGAATGCTGCTGTGCAGAAAGGTCTCCATGGTCTAGTGGTTAAGGCGCCCGACCGGCAATTGGGAGGACCGTGGTTCGATTCCCGGTGGTGACTGATATTTTTGTACAGTAGCATTCATCGATTTCCATCAGCTATTCAATACTGTTGTCAATATCCGCCTTTGCGGAAGTCTTCAGTATAAACTAATAGCACTTAAAGGAATTCGAAATTAATAAATTCTGTTTATATTTTTTTATTTGTAGTACTTTATTTCAAATTAGGGTGAAATTAAAAAACACATACAAAGAAATACACAAACGTGAGATGTCCACATACGAAAAAAATGGTACACACTTATTCATCTAATGGCAGGTTATACAATGTTTAAGTGCACCTTAAAAATTGTATTGGTAGAGTGTTGGTGAAGGTAGGGTGGAAGGGGGGGGGAGAGAGAATTGCAGATAATGAAATACTCCAACTCTTTGGCTGCCGTGATAAAGAGTTGGAATTAAAATCAAATATTTGAACACTTCTCAATTGAGTTCAAGTTCAAAACTGCTGCCGCACCTGTATGCTCCTTCTTTCTACACATCATTGTCTATTTCGAGAGGGTTCTTAAAGGGGGGGCACATTCTAGTGGGGAGGAAGGGTTTAGAGAGGCGGCTGGAGGTCAGAGCCCGTTATAAAATCAACATTTGAACTTGAAAATTGAAGAACGTCGTCATGTTCTGCTTCGAAACTTGAAGCGCTCCAACTCAACAATTTGATTAATCACCGTTGTCCGTTCGATATTCAAGCCTCTGAAATAACTGGAACTGCGTCTGTTGTGTTGGTAGACCTGGCCGATCTATTTGAATATTCGTCTTTGTTAGATTGGCAATATTTCTGTGTGATTGTTTAAAATAGTGTTTGTTCAAATTATTTCTACAAGAATACTAAATAGATTCTACATTCTGCAAAGAAGGATGAAATTAAATAGAGCATTAATTATTATATTATGTGATATAGCTTTTTTTAAACTTTTTTTTGTAGATGACGTCTTGAAGACTCCAGTTAAGGAGTATAACACAATTCAAACTATGCATACAATCTTATACACTGCTTACCATAACAATTATTATTACTTTAGTGTAGCAAATATGAAAATGGAGAGAATAGAGAGAAAGAAGAAACAGTGGTTCTCTGTGTTATCTGCTATGTAAATGTTTACTTCTAAGCAATTAATTACTCTGCTTTTGACACTTTTATGGTGTTCACTTTGCACTTTGTAGAATGTTCTAGTTGTTTCATAAGACATTAATGGAATATTATCGAATATTGTGGGAGGTGTGAAAGCCTTTTATTGTTTATTTTAGAATTCGGTAGAAGTGATAGAAAAATCGAGAGATATCTCAATTATGGAAAATTATATAAATAGAGGGAGACTTTTGTAAATTAGTTCAGTCTTGTTTGAAATTCGTTGTGATGAACAAGTTGTACAATTCTATATATTGTGCCTATATAGTGATAATTCTTTCTGTGTGCCTATATTGATAATTCTTTTTCCTGTTTAATTCATACCAGTGAGCTACTGAATAGTTTTTATTGTATTACGGACTAGTGCTACGTAAGTTAATTGTTCTTCCTCGACGTTTCTTTTTGAATATTATTGGACAGTTTATTGTACAGTTATTATTCAATATTAGATCGGCCTTTTAACTTTTAGTGATTGATTTTTGTACAGTTTATTGAAATCTCTTCATTAGTTGAACAATATTAATTCATCTGTTTTTAATTGATTATTTTTCGGTAAGATATTACTGATCAGTGAGTGTTGTGATTATTTGTGTAAATAAAGTGCGAGTGATAAATTTAAGTGTCGCCAGCGTTATTTTAGACATAGAACCCGTAACAATATCAATTCGTTTTGGTGAGGTTAATTTTGATTTGAAAGGAACTCTTCTACAGTATAAAACGCTTTATTAACAAATGTTTATTTAATTGGTTTTTGAATCCTATTTTGAGGTTAATGAGTCAACAATTTTTTCAAAGGGCCGCTTAGGGCAGTTGGTTGAGGCGTCGCAACTTCACCTTGCTGTCGTTTCAGCGGTCGTGGGTTCAAATTCCGCTCCTCCGTCTGGCATCTAAGTGTTATCATTCACCTCATTACCCACGCACAAGTCACGGACTCATGTGGGCATCATCAGCAATGAAAAAAATACTGATTGAGGTTCTTTTGTTGCTATAATTTAAAAAAATTCAGATAATTATACCATAATACTAGTACTTGAATTGGAATTTATAAATACATTCCAACAACAGATATGATATAAATCATTTCCAATTACAGCCATAAAAACACTTATGTCCCTATTAAACAAGAGGGAATTCCTGTAAGTCCTTATTATACCTAAGGATATTCCCGTTAGTCCTCATTATACCAAAGAAATTCCTTTGGATGCAAAACATTTTCAATTAATTATGGCCATAAAAAATATCATGTCTGTATTCCAATATACTTATGTCCTCATTATATCAAAGGAAATCTCTGTAAATCCTTATTACACCAAAATACATTCCTGCATCTTATAGGCTCCAGAATATTGCCTCAATTCATGGCCAGATTCGGCTAGAGTAAAGTTGTTGACGCTAGTATATGAGTCATTATCGGTGCAAAACCACATTCCCAGGCATGTTTATATTGGGATGAGAGGTTAGAAATGTTTCTTTGGGCCGGGGGGGGGGGGGGGGGGGTGCAGGAAAAGTGTCTGATGGTGGGGAGGGGTAAATGCAGTGGATTGAAACAGTAATTTGAACGAGGCGCGCTTCGGAATTCGTGGTGATACGAGTGTTTCCCCATTACTAGAAGTGCTTCACCAGTTACGAGTTAACCCGTTTTTTGGGTTGTGAAGTGGGTAGGGGGGCATTGAGGGGGTTAGGAAGAGAAGGGAAGGGGGGCAGGGCACCCTGATATCTCCGGCTGACAGTTTTGAGTTTCGATGCGATGAACTCTCACGCCCCCCCCCCCCCCCCCACCATTACTCTCACTCAGTCTCTCTCACTCTCTCTCAATCTCTCTCTCTCTCTCCCCTTGAACTCGAACTCTCGAAATGCGGCATCAGCAGTTCAGAGTGAAGTGCCACATATCTTTGGTATCGAATGTACTGAAATTCAAAGTTCAAAGATGAAATTCATCAGGTGTGTGAGGGTGAGTGCGAGTGAGGGAGTTTATCTGTTTGACGCACTCTATAAAGGCTTAGGTGACGTTTGTGGTGAAGTTTGAGTTCTACAAGAGCTATGGAGCTAATTGATACAAAATAGAGATTTCAAAGTTAAAAGCATGGTTTTGGATGAGAAAAGGTTTATATTGTTCTGAGCGAGTACTTGAATGTGGAGGTTTCAGGAGATTATGTTTTGGATGGTATAACCAGGGATGCCCACCCCCCCTAAGCCTCATGACGCACCCCCCCCCCCTAAAGTTAGCACCAATCCCCCCTCCCCCCATAAATTAGGCCCCCCCAAAAATGCGAAAAGAGCCCCCCGTATTCTTTCTAAAACTAAAAGAAGATTTATAAAACTATTGAAAAAATTCAAACCCAGTCGATAATATACAAAATGTATGTACCGTATATTTCTTGAGATTCTTTACATAGCTAACATTTTTTTGTAAAGGTAAAAAAGAAATATCAATGAAATGAATTTATGAACTTCTGCTCAATGAACTTAATTGCAAAATAGCTAAATAAGAATTTGAACCTAAATGGTTTTTAAACAATAAAATATTATTACAAATACACAATGTTCAATAAAAATGAAATACCTATAAGTATATGTTCGGTGTCCCAATTACATTAAGGTTAAATAATTCTAAAAAGTTGTTCATTTAAAGGAAGTGAAAACAATGAGTTAATAACTTCATTTGTAAAAGACAAAAATTCAAAATACTAAGACATTTATTGGAATGTAGTTAAACAACAGGTTATTTACTTAGTGATATCTCCCATAATCTTGGGAGAATTTATGTATGGATGAAGTACATAAAAGGCACACATTTCATGTATAGTTATTTACAACACACAACCGAAAGAAGTGTCTTTCAAAAACAACATAAAGACATAGATATGAAAAATTACTGAATTTTTAGTATTTAGTAAGTTTTGCTATAGTAGTTCTTACTTATTAGTAAGTAGTTCTCGTAAAATACATGAAAAACATCAACAGTTTGAAGTCAAACATTTTAAATTTGTAGGCTGTGACCATCTACAAGTTAGCTAGGCACCTTCTAAGCTTGTTAAATCTATCTCTCTATATCCCACATAGAAGTTTTTGTCTTTGGGATGAGGAAACAGAAAACCTTTCAATTATTTCTTCGTTAGAAATAGACTCAAGTACATCTTTTTCTGCAGCTAGAACCATTAGAGTGGACAACCATGAGTCTCCCATAGCTGATCTGAGTCTGTTTTTGATAATTTTAAATCGACTTATTGCTCTTTCTGCTGATTAACTAGTAACTGTTAAGGAGAGTAAAGTTGTATAAACCACTTTCAGAGCACTCGCTTAGCGTCTTGCTAAGTTTGAATAATAACTTCCTGCACAAATCCTAAACATAACTACTTTAGCTAATTCATATTCAATTGTATAATAATAATTATAAATATATTTTCATTAATTGACATTCTATCTGGTGACTTCGTAGTATATTTTTGAATGTTGTCACGTTAAACACGGCTTCAATCAACTTTACGCCCCCCCCCCAAATCGTTTTTTGGAACCCCCCCCCCCCAAGAATTTCAATGACGCAGTCTGCGTCATAGCCCCCCCCCTGTGGGCACCCCTGGTATAACAGATCTATTGTCACAATTGTATTAATGGTTTTAGGTATAGTTGTATTGCACAAGTATTATGTTGCTATAATCATGTTTATTCACAATAGCGTTTTTCTCCAGTTTTTCAGATTTTTTATTTAAAGCTTGTTTCAAAATTTCAAAATTTTTCATCATAGTTAACACGGTACCGGTACTGTACTTAAAACTTGTCTTAATTCCTTAATTTTTTCTAAAGACTCAATTTTTCTAAATAATAAAAAACAACACTCTTACACTGCGCACTGATGTAATTTCCTTGATAATGACCTTGCAGTGTAATTTCCATATTTATATAAAAATGAATATTTTGTATTATCTGTATTTGGTTTTTTAAGGAAAATAAATTTATAAATTTATTTTGATTTTGATTTTTTTTCTATTGTATCATATTGAATTATATTGTATTATATTGTATTATATTATAGGCGGGCAAAAAGGCAGTAAAAACATGGAAATAGGCAGTTACAAATGAAAAATAGGCTTTTTATGAACATTGTGAAAATATTTTCCGTCACGCGCCCAAGGCCAAGACTCTTTGTTCACTTCTGCCTTTATCTTTATCGCACCGAGAATATTCTTAATGCTGTTGTAATTGAATTCCATGCATTTGTATACATCTTTTTATTATATCTATATGCATCATGGTAGCTAAATGTATGTGCCTTCTCTATGCTATATAGCTGAAAAACCTCAATCTTCACTATTATAATTATTATCATTTTTATTCCCATAATTCATTGAAAATAATTGATTTTTATGCACACGTTTTTATCCACACATGCTGTTTGGTTTTCCTTATAAACCAGCTTTTTAAGCAAAAATAGGCAACTTGTAGTAGAATAGGCAAAAACTTTAAAAGTAGGCATTTTGTCTAAGATCCGGACTCTACTTAATAATATATAGTTTAAATACTAAAAGAACAATTATTAATAGAGCTGATTCCTAAGATAGAACATGGAGATTTCAAGGGCTGAAAACATGATTTTTTGTGAGAAAAGCTTTTAAATTATAATTAAAAAAGTCTCAAGGCTGCAAACTAGGTGTTTGATTATTATATTTTTGTATTATGTAAAGGAAAGAAAAAAGAAAGAAATTACAAGGAAAAATATGTAAATAACACAAAGTTAATAGAACTAAACCCAATAGCCTAAAACGAAGTCTATTTGATAGATTATAGCATTTGTCAAAATAGCTCCAGCGTTCAAATATTCGAAAATTCATAATAAACATTCTAATTATTTTTATATTTGACCCCCAAAATCCAAAATCAACAGCAATTTCACATGGACTATGAGGAAGCTGTATACCAAATTTCAAGAGTATAGCCTTCCTTTCAAGAGCTAGAGCACGGACGGACGGACAACGGTAGGATTTCGATAAAAGTCATGTCAGGTTTTTTTTAAATCTGCGATTTAAACGTTACAGAGATCTATTTATAAACAAATATTGAATGAAAACCCTCATAAAATTAGAGGCAATAGTTCTGCTAGAAGAATTAGGCTAAAAAACAAATTGATAAAAAATTATTGATTTAATAAGTTGTGATTTAAAAAAAATCAAATTACGCGCCAGCTGCAACAATAGCTCCTGAGTTCAAATATTTAAAAATAAATTCATAATAAAAATTCTATTATTATTTTTTATATTTGACCCCCTAAATCCAAAATTAACAGCGATCTCACTTGGACTATGAGGTAGTTGTATACCAAATTTCAAGAGTATAACTTTCCTTTCAAGAGCTAGAGCACGGACGGGCGGACAACGGCACGATTTTAATAAAGTCGTCAGGTTTTTTTCAAATTTACGATTATTAAATGTTACAGAGCTTTACTTATCTATATAAAGCCAAATATATTGAATGAAAAACCTCATAAAATCAAAGGCAATAATAAATCTGCTGAAAGGAACCGACTAAAAAACAATTGGGTAAAGATTGATTAAAAGATAAAGATTTGAAAAGTTGTGATTTAAAAAAATTCAAATTACGCGCCAGCTACAACATGATAATCTTCCTAACGTCGTTGCTCTGGCTCCCTAGCACTTGATCACGTAACGGCTCTAGCTGCTGATCTCTATTGATTACGTCATCGATCGCAATTACCCGTCAGCCCCCACTCCTACGACCGCTACCGTTTCTTGTCAATGCTTGTCATCCCGTGATCGCGTACGGTAGCTCGTTACTTTAACGTGAAAATCAATAATCTTTTCGTTTTAAAACGTATTATTTCTTGTTAAATAGTTCGGAATACTTCATAAATCAGTATAATAGTGATAACAAATCAGTGTTAAAGTGAAATAGTGATAGTGCTACGATTTAACTGTGATCGAGTCCGATAGCATGGATTACTTGTATCAAATTGATGTTTTCTACAATGCTGCTTAAGAGGTAATGATCATTCTCTCTTATGATTTTGGATACTTAATTATCAAGGACCCGACATGGCCTTATTGAAATCTTACCGTTGTCCATCCGTCCGTGCTCTAGCTCTTGAAAGGAATATTCTAGACTCTTGAAATTTGGTATATAGCTTCCTCATAGTCCAAGTAAGATCGCTATTGATTTTGGAGTTTGTGGGTCGAATATTAATAAAATGTATAACGTATTATACAGAGGCCAACATTTAACTAGCTTGACCTAACCTCACTTTATCGCTAATGGGAATGTTCTCAAGAATGTTTGCGTAATAGCATTAGGTTGCAGTCCTGTATTTTCCTCACGAAACAATCGAATGAAAATATCGATAATCGATATCTGTACCAAGCCCGAAGCTAAGCCTAACCTTTCTTTTATATTGAGTATCGATTCTCTTAGTAGATTTATTCGGGGGGTAGATATGATACTGCAACCGAGCATTACATAATTGAATTCGATACCTAGGAATTCACAATCTAGCGAGGTTAGGTTATACTTTTGAAATAGTGGCCTCTGTATAATACGTCGTACCTAAAATAATTATGATGTAAAACAGATTACCACTTTAGGCTCTAGGTTATATTTGGCTAGTTGAAATCAAAACATTGCTCAGACGGCTTATTTCGAAAAAAATTGAAGAATATTAAGTAGGTTGCTGCTTAGCCCAATTATCTACATCCTTTTTTACAGTGCAAGCTTTCACGTTTCAAGTTTTGATTATGTTGATAGCTTTTTCCAATTATTACAAGTCGTCAAATTGAAAAAGTATTGAGGCATGATATTTTATGAGATCTGTTGAACAAGAAGAAGGTAACACAGTATGAGCAGTGAGCAGTGTTGCCAGTTTTGTTTTTGACGTTTTTACCGTAGGCCAGAAATTTCTGAAGGTGTCCGTCAGTTATTAGACAACCCCCCCCCCCCACACACAATAATATAATTTATTCAGTACCTCAGGTACTATCCTTGATCCTTGACTACATAACTGCCCCCCCCCCCACCACAACAAGCTTTGAGAGTAGTTCTAAAAATATTGTTACTAAATACTTATAACTAAAATGATATTTAGTCTTGAAAATCTAGATCACTTTATGACTTGCTTCCTGTGAACTCAACCAATAATTTCTACAACCTTCACTACTTATTATACTGTAATAAGTTAGTATAATTATTATCATGTGAATGTATGTAACAAAGGAGAAGTGAAGCAGATTCAAATAAATGAATAAAGAAATATAAATAAATAAAGAAATATAAAGAAGTATGAATAAATAAATCAATTAAATTGAATTGAAATTAATAAATAAATGAATCGAACAAATTGAATGACAGATCCTGCTAAGACTATGCTTTATTGTGATAGGTGAACCTATGCAATAGTAGTAGGCTGTAATAGGTATATGCCTCAGTCTCCCGTCAATTTTGACAAAAAATATGACTCCCTTGTACAAAAGGGGGGTCCGGTGGTGTTCCCCCAAGAAAATTTGAAAAATAACCTCTGTACGATCGGATTTTGATCGTTTATAGACATGAAACTTTCAATTTTAAAGTTCATTAGGAGTCATAGTCAATTCTATGTATTGCTTGTGGCAGGGGGTAACCGGACCCTTGGACCCTTGTCCAGAAAGGGTGTCCGGGGTCCTCCCCTTCAAAAATTTAAAAAATAATTTTTCTAAAACCACATTTTGATCGTTTCTCGTTATAAATCCTTCAATTTTAACGCAGATTATGGGTCAAAGTTAATTCTATTTAGTGTTTCAGTCATTACCATGGGGGGGTTCCAGACCCGGGGACCCCCCTTGGCTATTTCTATATCACTGGCTATTGAGTTACTGTATCACTATAGTGACGATTGGTCTGGCGGTGAGCGTGTTCATGCAATCGTGATGTTCAGTCACGAACGCTCAAGACTACGTTTGGATGGGTGAGTGACGTAATAAGCAGTATTGTTACTCACCTTTTGATTCGGAGCTCAACTAAAAATTGTAGGTTCACCTTGTTCTGCATAACATGGCTCAAACAGCGTGAATAAAGCTTTAAATTTTATAAAAGCCTTTTTATTTTTATTTAATGTCTCACTTTAACGTTTTAATTGAAGTTATGTCTTGGCAATAATTAACAATCGATTAATTATCACTCAAAGGGTGGTTCGGAACTCACCTACATTTGTAGGTGCACCATGTTCTCTTTAACATGGCTCAAACCCGTGTAACCCTTTTCCCCACCAATAAAAGCCTTATAGCCTTATAATTTTTATTTAATGTCTCACTTTAACGTATTACTTGAAGTTTTCTTGACAATAATTAACAATCGATTAATTATCACTGAAAGGGTGGTTTTGGAACTCACCTAAATTTGTAGGTGAACCAAATTCTCTTTAACATAGCTCAAACGGCGAGGTGGAACTACCCCCGTAAGGGTCTCCCCACCAATAAAAGCCTTATAATAATTATTTACTGTCTTACTTCAGGGTAATAAATAAAGTAATGTTTTGACATTATCTAACAATTGACTCAATATCACTCACCTGGTGGTTCGGAACTCACCTAGAATTTCAGATCCACCATCTTCTCCATAAAATGGCTCAAACGGCGAGGTGGAACTACGCGTGAGGGTAATAAATAAAGTTATGTCTTGACAACATCTCAACATTGACTCAATATCACTCACCTGGTGGTTCGGAACTCACCTAAAAATTTAGGTCCACCTTTTTCTCCATAAAATGACTCAAACGGCGAGGTTGAACTACTCGTGAGGGCTTCCCCACCAATAACAGTCTAAATAAAGCTTATTGTTACTATTTACTGCCTCACGTTAGCGTATTAATTAAAGTTATGTCTTGACAGTAGCTTACAATATTGATTCTAATAATTCAATACTGAAATAGAATTGTATTCGTGGCAGCTATTATGCATAATCTAGGGCAGCCTACAACATCCATTAATTAGGTCCAGCGAATTGCTGCCGCACGAATCTCTTAATACCAAGCCGTGTGATTGATGATATCGCACTGGGCACGGCGATTTGCCGGATCGTGTGTGAGCGGCTCCATATAATCCAAGGCTTTTGATCCGACACGGTGACGGACGTTGATAACCGACGGACACATTATTGATGGCCGAGTGTGAATGGGGCCCTCTGACCGTATTACTCACTAATGCCTGCAATTTGAACAAGTGACGAAGGATTTTGATCGTGTGAGCTGGTCCTATTCTGTAGTCCATTATTTGAATGCATGGCAAGCTGGTAGTAAATTAGAAATACGTGTGGTGTGGGATTGTTTTGATGAGCGTCTGTAATTAAACGTGTTTCAAGTTTAGTTGGCAGTGTGGCATTTATAAAGGTTTCCTGCCTTATTTTAGTAAAAATACGGGGTTTACTAAAAAGTATGAATTGAAAATTGAGTTATCGATCATTGAAACTTTTCGCCCCAGCTATGTTGTGTTTCAAGTTAAGTTGGCAGTGTAGCATTTATGAAGGTATCCTGCCTCATTTGAGTTGAAATACAGGTTTTACTAAAAACTATGAATTGAAAATTGAATTATCGATCATTGAAACTTTTCGCCCCAGTTATGTTGCCAGTTTCAAGTTAAGTTGGCAGTGTAGCATTTATGAAGGTTTCTTGCCTTATTTTAGTAAAAATATGGGTTTTACTAAAAACGATCAATTACAAATTGAGTTATCGATCATTGAAACTTTTTCGCCCCAGTTATGTTGTTAGTTTCAAGTTAAGTTGGCAGTGTAGCATTTTTGAAGGTTTCTTGCCTTATTTTAGTAGAAATTCAGGTTTTACTAAAAACTATTAATTAAAAATCAATTATTGAAACTTTTTCGCCTCAGCTATGTTGTGTTTCAAGTTAAGTTGGCAGTGTAGCATTATGAAGATATCCTGACTTATTTTAGTGTTGCTTTCCAAACGTCTCTGTCATTTGAACGTCTGGACGTACGAAGTAGCTTAGACGTGTGCTAGTTAGTATACACACTCACCTGTGCATCCAGATCATGCATGTGTAAAGATGGTAATTGACTGCTGTGCAGAGAGCTTCAGAATTAGTTCAAGTGAACATAGATACAACTCAGTGAAGAAAGTAATCACAGCCTCTCCACTCCTCGTTTACGTAGTATTATCTTTGAATGTAGAGTAAATTTTAACTAGAAAGAATAAGTTCTATATCAATATAATTTGTAATTTTCAGTTTTTAGTAAAACTTTACTTCTACTAAAATGTGCGTATGTATGTTGAGTGCCATAGTCGACTTTGACTGTAGGTGACACTTCATACCTCACTTGTTTAGTGCAAAGAGCGCTCTACGCAAACGAGGAGTGAGGTAGGTTGCGATTACTTTTCTCACTGTGCTAACAGAGTTGTATCTACGCCACTTCCACCGAGAACAATTCTGTAGCTTATGCTTAACAGCTCACTTCCACCTTTACATAGGGTCTGGCTGCACAGGTGAGTGTGTGTACTGTCTAGCAGACTTCTAAACTACTTACTGCGAATGTGAATTCTATCCAGTGCTTGATCCATTGCTGGGTCCGTGGTTATTCCCCCGGTAAAAATTAAAAAAAAAACTTCTCTAAAACCGCATTCTTAACCGCTGAATCCTACCCTTAAGCAGGGTTTGTGTGTATACACAAACCTGTATACACAGGTGAGTGTGCATACTGTCTAGCACACCTCTAGGCTACTTCCTGAAATCAAGCCTTTAATCAACAGAAACTATTGGAAAGCAGCACAATTTATGTAGCCTTTTTTTTATCTGAGATGTTGAAACTTACTTCTAGCCACAATAAGTTATAATTTATTATAAATAATTTTCGTTTTAGTGGTCAAGGTGATATTGTGGAAGGTATCCATAATGAATGATAAGACTTGAAGTTGTCACAACCACTATTATTGATACCCGTAAGATACTAGTTTCGGTTATAACATCATTATCAATCTCAAACAAACTAAAACTAAAGTACAGAGAATATACTAAATACGGAATGATACTATTGGCTAAATGGGAAAGAGGCTGACCTTCATTGACGGTTTGTGATTGGCTGAAGGGCATAACAAGTCATGCCCACGGGTGGGAAGAGCAACAAGCAAAAATAAGAATCAAATCAAGAACTAAAAACCGTGAACACTTAGAAAATAACAAAGAAGAACAATAAACAATTAGGCTAGAATTGAATCACTTTTAAATTAAAAAGTTGAAGCTCACTGAAATGCAGTCAAAGTCAACCGAGAAAAACACGAAAGTGCCGTTATTAAAATGAAGGCCAGAATCATGATGAAACCAAGTTAGTTGTATTGAATTGGTTAAAATAAATTTGGTCATTTAAACTAGTATTGGAATTGTTTCTTACCAACCTAGTTATCTCCAAAGCTTCTAAAATGTTCAATTGTCTGCCTTTGCCAATCAAATGCAGAAATTCAACGTTTTCTTCAGCCTTGAGCTTGTGGCCATTATTAATGAGATGCTCTGCAAAATTTGAGTCTCCTTTTTGAGTTTTCCAATCCCTAATATGTCCATTTTTTCTACATTTGAAACTTCTTCCGGTCTGACCCACATCACAGGCTTTACAATCACTGCAATTTAATTTATAACAAGTCCATAATCGCGCGGATAAGTATTGAACTTGCACAAAGAACTTTCTCTGTCGACCTTGACTGCATTTCAGTGAGCTTCAATTTTTTAACTTGAAAATGATTCAATTCTAGCCTTCTTGTGTATTGTTACTTTCTAGATGTCACGGTTTTTAGTTCTTGATTTGATTCTTATTTTTGCTTGTTGCTCCTCCCACCAGTGGGCGTGACTTGTTATGGTCTTCAGCCAATCACAAACCGTCAATGAAGGTCCGCCTATCCCTTAGCCAATAGTATCATTCCATGTTTAGTGTATATTAAGCTACTGTGTACTTTAGTTTTAGTTTGTTTGAGATTGATAATGGTGTAACAACGGAAACTAGTCTCTCACTGTTTTTAATAAATATGGTTGTGACAACTTCATCTTATGCAATATAAATAATTGGCAATTGGCATAAAAGTCTTCCATTCATTTAATCAATGCATAATTCATGTCGGAGACTCAAAATGATTTGAGGGAATCGCAGATGAATTCAGTCTTCACACATTTCGCCTGTCATTATTAAGGTATTCAAATTATTTGAACTTCAGAAGCAAGTTTTGATGACGTGTGCGGTTGTCACGTACTGCTTACTCTTCCACTCACTCATTCCTACTCTCTCGCACTCCTCACTACCTCCGATTCTCCATCACACTCTCTTCTCATTTTACAGTTGAATAGAGTCTTATACTTCTCTATTCACTTCTAATTGAAACGCCTCAAAATGGTGATTTCTATAAATCAATTAGTCTTCTATTCTTCCTTTATCAACTTCTTTTATTTCTTTCTCTCCTTTTTCTTCTTCCTCTCCTTCTTTTCTACTTCTATTATCCTCTTTTTTCTTCTATTTATTCTTATTTTTTTGTCTTACTTCGATACTTCTTTTTTCATTTCCTCCTCCTCCTGCACCTCCTCCTTTTCAGCCATATCCTCCTTCTCCACATCCTGCTCCTTCTCCACATCCTCCTCCTTCTCCACATCCTCCTCCTTCTCAGCCTTCACCTCCTTCTCCTTCTCCTCCTCCTCCTCCTCCTCCTCATCCTTCTTCTCCAACTTCTCCTCCTACTTCTCCTCCTCCTTCTCCTCTTTTCCCTCCTCCTTCTCCTTCACCTTCTTCTCTTTCTCCTCCTTCACCTCGTTCCTCCCCTTCTCCTCCTTTCCCCCTCTTTTCGCTTCTCCTCATCCTCCTCCTTCTTCTTCTTGTCCTTCTCCTCCTTTTTGTTATCTCATCCTTCTCCTCCTCCTTTTTGTCCTTCTTCTCCTTCTCCCCTTCTCCTTTTTTCCTCTTCTCTGTCTTCTACTTCTCATCCTTCTCGTCCTTCTTCTCCTCTTTTCCCTCCTTCACCTCCTTCTCCTCTTTCTTCTCATCCTTCTCCTTCTTATTCTCCGTCTCCTTCTTCTCCTCCTTCACCTCGTTCTTCCCCTTTTACTCCTTCTCCCCCTTTCCTCCTTCTTCTCATCCTCCTTATTGTCCTTCTCCTCCTTTTCTTTATCTCTTCCTTCTCCTTCTCCTCCTCCTCCTCCTTTTTCTTGTCCTTCTTCTCTTCTTTCTCCTCCATCTCCCCTTCTCCTCCTTCTTATTCTTCTCCTTTTTCTCCTCCTTCTCCGTCTCCTACTCCTCCTCCTACTCCTCTAATTCCTCCTCGTCCTATTTCTCCTACTCCTTTTCCTCTCACTCCTCTTCCTCATCCTATTCATATTCTTCTTTTCTTCTTCTTCTTTCTCATTTCTCACTCCCACTTCATATTTTATTCTTCTCTCTTTCTCAACTCTTTCTCCTCCTATTGCTTTCCAGTCCCACTACTATCCCCTCCTTTTCCCACGTTGTGACTCTTTTCCCATAACAGCTTCACACAGTAGTTCAATAGTCTCTTTCTTCTTCTTCTTCTGTTCTTCTGCCCCTCTTCTCTTCTCCTCATTTTTTCATCTTCTCCTCATTTTCTCCTCACACCTCATCCCTTACCACTTTCTCACAATACTTCCTCACATGGACCCCCTCATTATCACTTCCCATAACAACTTCACACAGTAGTTCATTGGTTTCTGCAACTTTATCTTTTCCTTCTTCTGTTCCTCTGCCTTCCTTCTCATCTTCTCCTCATTTTCTTCTCTTATTCTCCTCACACCTCATCCTTTACCACTTCCTCACAATACTTCCTCACATCTACCTCCTCATTATCACTTCCCATAACAACTTCACACACTAGTTCATTCGTCTCTTAACTTCATATCTTGCTTCTTCTACTTCTACTGCCCTTTCTCTCCATCTTCTCCTCATCTCACTCCTCCTCATACCTCATCCTCATATCCCACTACAACTTCTCACGTCTCTACTCATTGCCTGTCAGCCTGAGTCGCAAATGAGAAGGTATTCATTCGAATCAAGATATCCATTATTTAGTTTCGGATGAGAGCTATAGTTGTGGATCGTATGTATATAATATATAGGTGTAATGCAATATATACAGGTATATTGTCTAAATGAGCTAAGAGGTGTGCGAATGCTTGTACCTGTGCCTGCGTGAGACAGGCCATCTAAACTTTGGAGAGTTGGGTGTACAGTTGAGTTCACGTTAACTGGGTGACAAGTATGTTAACTATTCTAATTTGCTGCGTTATTAACTTGCTTGTGAGCTGTGCTGTATATGAGGAGGAGGAGAAGAAGAAGAAAAGAAGGATAAGAGAAATTAGTAGAAGAAAAAGTAGAAGAAGGAGGTAAGATAAGATAAGATAAAATTACTTTATTTACCTAAATTTACAAAATATAACTGTGACTGATTAAAAAGAATATTATTAACAACACAATAAATAAGAAAATGAGAAAAAATAACATTTTTGTGAAGCATTTACGTAATGAAGGGCGAAATTCGTTCATTCAAACTTAACCTTGATAACTTCGAACTGCGAGTCTATATAATTGGTAATAATAGAATAAAATTTGAATAAAAATTGAAAAAGTTGAAAGTGATAAAAAATAATTGATATTGTGTTTTTTTAAATATTTTCTGAACAATACAGATGGGATATTATTTACAAAATGAAAGATGATGGTTGTCATGCATGTGCTCTATGGTTGAAAAGATGCAGTCATTTCTTCCAAAAAATGCCTCTTCAATGATGAGGTGAAGCCCGCTCGACTCTCAATGCACCTTATGGAATTAGGAAGTGCGTTCCAAGCCCGACAAGCACTTACAACTAATGATTTAGTATAGATTGTAGTACGGTGGTTCGATATCCTAAGCGTATTATCCCCAGTTCTATTATGAGAGACATTATTCTGTCTGCCTTCAGAAACAAATTTGAAATCGTTTTTTAAGTAATTAGGTTTGCCATATTTGAGGATTTCTCTGACAAGTTTTGTTTATTCTGAATAGTCTCTGATCTGGGAGTTTGAGAGTTGAGCTTGTAATGTGGGATTGAGTAATTCGTTCATGCCATTGAAGAGAGTAAACGTACCGAAGACAGTAGTTCTGACTGCGCTGCAGTCTATCATTCAGAATGACTGTCATGTCATGTCAAGGAGAAGAGAAAGTAGAAGATGAAAAAAAGAAAAAAAGCATTTCAAATCAATAAATAATACAGTACATTATTGAAAACTAGAGAATCATACAAGGATGTACACATGTAGCTAAAGAATGATATATACAACACAAGCATTCAATTAAAACACAATACACAATTATTAGAAACTACAGCATTATTTGTCCACTTGTTATATTCAATTTATATTGTAGTTTTAAAAAAGTCGGTTAATGAGGTTTGTTTTCTCATCAAATGTTCATTATTATTATTATTAGACGGAAAACTCCCAAAGTGGAAGACGCTGAGTAAAGATGGTTCATTTTTTGGACTTGTTCTTCTTGTTTGCCCACCAGATTTTCATTTTTTGTGCAAATTCTGCTTTTCATTTTGTTCCAACTCTTGGAGGTTTTGTCTCTGGAAAAACTTCCCATTTATAAAGTTTTATTCTGAAGTTTTTTCTATTGTAAATTTATTTGTTGGTTATTTTGGCCAGTACTAGGTCTTTTTTAAAATTTCATATCCATTCTCCTCCATTGACAAGTGACGCTACATAGTTTACAGTTCTTTTTGCTAGCCTATTGTCTGGAAGCCTCATGATGTGACCATAAAATTTAAGGCGCCTTTTCCTCATATCTGTCTCTATATTAGAATATTCTTTAACTTTAGACGTTCTCTGTAATCTATATCCGTTTTCGGTTCGCCTTGGTCCAAGGATTTTCCTAACATTTTTCTTTCTTCCTTCTTCAGATTTTCCATATCCATTTAAGGGAAGTGATAGCCGCGAGCCGTAGCAGGTATCTGTTCAATCAGATAGATAAGCTGCGTTCTCGTAGGTCCTGTTTGTAACGGTGACCGATTAGATTGGCCAGCAAAAAAGACACTTTTCTCTGCTGAAAATCACTTCCCGGTGGTTCGGAGCCCACCTAAAACTGTAGGTCCAACTCATAAATCACCATCATCCAACTCATTACGCACGCACAGGTCTCAGACCTATGTGGGCTTCATCCTCAAAAAAAAAAAAATTTCCTGTTCAGAGACAGTCTCCCTGGCATATAAAATTTCTGGTTTCATCACTGTATTGTAATGTTCAACTTTTGTATGAAGAGATAAACATTTTTTATTATAGATATATTGCACCTTCCCTAGGCCTTTACGAACTTTCTGTATTCTTTCTTGTTGTGAATATTTTTCCGAGATAACTTCTCCTAGATATTTAAAGTATGGTACCCTGTTTATTGTTCCATATTTGGTTTGCAATTTGGTAACTTTTAAATTTGTTGTTGTGAACATAGTTTTTTTCCATTCTTTTAGTCTCTATCTGTTTTATTGCCACTTCAGAGGAATCCGTCATAATTGCTAGATCATCTGCAAAAGCCAATGAGGGGATTTAGAATTATATTTCCTCAAATGTTTATAAAATACAGCAAGTTCAACATTTTTCTCAATAATTGAAAGCCTTCTTCAGTTCTGATTTCTTGACATAATACTGTCGTTTATGTTTGACGTCCAACACGTTCAGAACCATTTTTTCGAACTCAATTTTGCTGACTCATTCACTAATTAATCGGTATAACGTTGCAATACTCAGAAGTTCTAAAATAACATCCTGCATTGGTAATCCATGGAATAAACTCTCCGAATAGACTAATATAGTAAACAATAGGCCTATTATGTGGTAGGCTTACGTAGGCAGGCATACCGTCGTTATAGATAGATAAGAAAACATTTTCCATGAAATTCTAGTCTTTATAGCCGGTTTTGTCTTAACAACCGATGTCGTATTATATTAGGTATATCTTGCTCAGATAGTATGCACTTCTATAAACATGTATTTTAGTAAGTTTTCTATACATGTTCATTCTAATTTTTTTGTCATTGTATTAGTGTTGTGATTAGTTAGTTGCAACTCTTGGACCGTTTCTAGGAACATATTTAAATTTAACGTGGCTGTTGTAATATTCATGATTTTGTCACGAGGGCAAAAATGGGATACTTCCTAGTGACCTCAAACTTTTGTATTTTCAATAAATAAATAAATATACTATAATCCAAACAGGGAAAACTGTATGGTCGCTGTAGACAGTTTGTCGTAACAACCGATTTCGCTATAGACAATTGCCACTGTATTTAAAAAACTTTAAAAAGCTTTTTATAGTGTACAAGAGCTCCTTTTACATCAAAATTAAACCTCACCTTAACTAATTGATATTGTTTTTTGGTAACTAGTGTATAAGATTAAATAATTGTTAATCTGATGTGTCTTACACTCCTTAACTAGAGTCTTCAAGACGTAATCTACAAAAAAAAAAATTTTAGTGATAGTACACGTAACAATACTCAACTTGACTAAACAGAATCACATTTTGTTACAACACAAAGCATAATACACCTTTCTGCGAATTCTAATTTCTACTTCCATTTTATCCCTCTTCCCTCTCCTTATTCGCTTTCACTCTCCCTTTTACAATTTTAACTTTCTTAGTAATGGCGAAGGTGATATTGTGGAAGGTATCCATAATGAAAAATAAGACGAAATTGTCACAACCACACATTTATTAAAACTTCGAGAAACTAGTTTCGGTTGTTACACCATTATCAATCTCAATCAAACTCATGATAATAAAAAAAATAATTAAAAATTAGACGAAATTGTCACAACCACATTTATTAAAACTTCGAGAAACTAGTTTCGGTTGTTACACCATTATCAATCTCAATCAAACTCATGATAATAAAAAAATAATGAAAAATAAGACGAAATTGTCACAACCACACATTTATTAAAACTTCGAGAAACTAGTTTCGGTTGTTACACCATTAACAATCTCAATCAGTTTGAGATTGATAATGGTGTAACAATCGAAACTAGTTTCTCGAAGTTTTAATAAATGTGGTTGTGACAATTTCGTCTTATTTTTCATTTTACAATTTTCTTTCTCTCACCAATGCACTGCACAGTCCACATTGATTGCCTCCTTCCTTCTTCTGTCTTGCTCTCCCTCCCTTTTACAATCTTCTTTCTCTTCCCAATACTCAGTCCACATTGATTGCATGCCTCCACTTGTCAAGTAGCAAGTTTATAAAGTGTATTCAAGCTTTGTGCAGAGCTGAACTCACAAACAAATAAATCCTCCAATCGCAACAATGGTAGATGATTATCATGTTGATGCCATTCAAAAAAGAAGCTCTCAACCTCCGCTCTGTAAGGTTTTCAAGAGAAAAAAGAGAAAAGAATCAACGAGACCGAACGTGAGCTGATTTTGGTTGAGAGAAAAAAGACGAAAATGATGTTTTTGGGCGAGTGAAGAACGGTTGATGAGCCCCCCCCCCCTAAAAGGTAATGGGTGGGAGGCGGGACGTGTACTTAGGATGGTTGGAACTCTCATTTGAATGTTTTTGATATGCATATTAACGGGTTTCAAAATGGAGGGGCTATGGCAATTCTGAGGTGGTGATGGTGGGGGTGTAGGGGCTTTTGTTTTTTCCTAGTTTTTTTTAGTGAGGTAAAAGAAGAGGGATGGATAATGAAGAGAGAGATGGAAGAAAAAATGGAGAAGAATGGAAGGAGAAAGAGAATGAGGAAAAGAAGCAGATGAAGGTTGTAGAGGGGAAGGAGGAGGAGGATGAGGAGGAGGAAGAAAAGGAAAAGTGAAAAAGGGGAGGGAGTAAAGGGAGAAAGGTTGAGAAGGCGAAGGAGGAGAAAAAGGAGAATGAAAAGGGGAAGAAGCAGATGAAGGAGAAGGAGGAGAATGAGAAGGGAAAGAAGAGGATGAATAATGAAGAGAGAAATGGAAGAAAAAATGGAGAAGAATGGAAGGAGAAAGAGAAGATGAGGAAGGAGAATAAAAAGGAGAAGAAGCAGATAAAACTGAAGGAGGAGGAGGTGGTGGAGAAGGAGGAGGAGGAGGTGGAGGAGGAGGAGGAGGAAGAGGAGAAGGAGGAGGAGAAGGAGGAGGAGAAGGAGGAGGAGAAGGAGGAGGAGAAGGAGGAGAAAGAGGAAAGGAGGAGAAGGAGGAGAAGGAGGATTAAAAAGGAGAAGGAGAAAGAGAATGAGAAATAGCAGATGAAATTTGTAGAGGGGGGGAGGAGGAGGAGGAGGAGGAGGAAGAAGAGAGGAGAAGGACAATGAGAATAAGGAGAAGAATCACATGAAAGAGAAGGAGTAGAAGGAGAAGGTAAATAGATAGAAGCAAAGGACAGATAAGGAGAATGAAAAGGAGAAGAAGCAGATAAAAGTGAAGGAGGTGAAAGAGGAGTTGGAGGAGGAAAGAAGGAGGAGGAGGAGGAGGAGGAGGAGGAGGAGGAGGAGGAGGTGTAGGAGGAGAAGAAGGAGGAGGAGGAGGAGAAGGAGGAGGAGAAGAAGGAGGAGGTGTAGGAGGAGGTGGAGGAGAAGGAGGAGGAGGAGGAGAAGGAGGAGGAGGAGGAGGAGGAGAAGGAGGAGGAGAAGGAGGAGGAGGAGGATGAATAGGAGAGGAGAAGGAGAATGAGAAGGTGAAGAATCACATGATAGAGAAGGAGGAGTATGAGAAGGAGGATGAAAAGAGATGGAAGCAGAGGAAAGAGAAGGAGGGGAGGAGAAGGAGGAGAAAAAGCAGAAAAAGGAGGGATGGTGAAGGAGGAAGTAGGGAAGAAGGAGAAGGTTAAGGCAAAGGAGGTGAAGAAGGAGAAGGAGTAAGAGAATGAGGAGAAGAAGCAGATGAAAGTGAAAGAGGGGAAGGAGAAGGAGGATGAGGAGGAGGAAAAGGAGAGGAGATAGAGAATGAGAAGGAGAAGAAGAAGGAAAAGGAGGGAAGGTGAAGGAGGAAGAAGAGGTGACGGAGAAGAAGCACATGAATGGTTGAGTAGGAGGAAAAGGAGAGGAGATAGAGAATGAGAAGGAGAAGAAGAAGGAAAAGTTGGGAAGGTGAAGGAGGAAGAAGAGGTGACGGAGAAGAAGCACATGAATGGTTGAGTAGGAGGAAAAGGAGAGGAGATAGAGAATGAGAAGGAGAAGAAGAAGGAAAAGGAGGGAAGGTGAAGGAGGAAGAAGAGGTGACGGAGAAGAAGCACATGAATGGTTGAGTAGGAGGAAAAGGAGAGGAGATAGAGAATGAGAAGGAGAAGAAGAAGGAAAAGTTGGGAAGGTGAAGGAGGAAGAAGAGGTGACGGAGAAGAAGCACATGAATGGTTGAGTAGGAGGAAAAGGAGAGGAGATAGAGAATGAGAAGGAGAAGAAGAAGGAAAAGGAGGGAAGGTGAAGGAGGAAGAAGAGGTGACGGAGAAGAAGCACATGAATGGTTGAGTAGGAGGAAAAGGAGAGGAGATAGAGAATGAGAAGGAGAAGAAGAAGGAAAAGGAGGGAAGGTGAAGGAGGAAGAAGAGGTGACGGAGAAGAAGCACATGAATGGTTGAGTAGGAGGAAAAGGAGAGGAGATAGAGAATGAGAAGGAGAAGAAGAAGGAAAAGGAGGGAAGGTGAAGGAGGAAGAAGAGGCGACGGAGAAGAAGCACATGAATGGTTGAGTAGGAGGAAAAGGAGAGGAGATAGAGAATGAGAAGGAGAAGAAGAAGGAGAAGGAGGGAAGGTGAAGGAGGAAGAAGAGGTGACGGAGAAGAAGCACATGAATGGTTGAGTGAGAGGAAAAGGAGAGGAGATAGAGAATGAGAAGGAGAAGAAGAAGGAAAAGGAGGGAAGGTGAAGGAGGAAGAAGAGGTGACGGATAAGAAGCACATGAATGGTTGAGTAGGAGGAAAAGGAGAGGAGATAGAGAATGAGAAGGAGAAGAAGAAGGAAAAGGAGGGAAGGTGAAGGAGGAAGAAGAGGTGACGGAGAAGAAGCACATGAATGAGAATGAGTAGAAGGAGCTGTAAGGAGGAGAGAAGAAGGAGAATGAGAAGGGATAGAAGCAAGGGAATGATAAGGAGGAGAGGGGATGATGAAGAAAAAAAGCAAAAAAGTAGGAAAGGTGAAGGAGAAAGAAGAGGAGAAGGAGATGGCGAAGGAGGAGAAGAAGGAGAAGGAGGAAGAGAAGAAGAATATAATGAAAATGAAAAAGAAAATGAAAAGTATCAATAAGGAGAGAGAACAGACGTAACACATCGCCTCAAGGGCAGTCAACCACCCTTCCCCCCCCCCCAAATTCATCAACCCCCTCCCGCCCTATCTTTCACTTTTGAATAGGGGCGTCAACATGAATATCTTCCCTTTGACACACAGACACACATAAAGGCAACACAGATTTCCTTTTGTTTTTTTCTTTTTTCTCTAACATTTTCAATCCAACGCTTCTTGTAATGTCACTCATCTTATTCTTACAGACATCATCACTTTTTTCTCTTCTCTATATCACTTCCACTTTTTCTACATCTTCTTATTTCTCTTTTATTCTTTTTCGCCACACTAGGACGTAATGAGCTGTTTTTCGTGCGTCATATGGAGGCCGAAAGTGTTTGGTTTCCGTCGAGGTCTGTAAACGTTTACCGCCCTAGGGCGGAAAAGAAAATGACCTTGAATGACAGCTGATCGTGTCTGGATACAGCAGTCATGATTGTAAAAATGAATCCTTCCAACTTTTATGTAAAACAAAAAGATTTAAACCATCAATAAATGTTTATTTTTTATAATTTAATATGTACGTAGTATTTAAAATGTCAAAAATGATCACTTTTTATAACTTAATATGTAATATTTTGTAGTTTTGATATCAGACAATAGAACCTTTTTATTCAACCTACAGAGCTCTGGGTGGGAATTTTGTGAACTACTACAACTGTTGCTAACCTCTCTTGGTTGGTTAGGTTTTTTGTTTTTAGGAATTTTGTCTACTACTGCAACTGTTGGTAAAGGTTACTGTTGGTATAGAAAGGTTAGTTGGTTAGGTTTTTGGTTTTTTATGCAGGTTTTGAATCAGGAACAGGAATAACAACAAAAAACCTAACCAACTAACCTTTTGGCGTACAGTTGTAGTAGTTGACAAAATGCCCACCCAGAGCGCTGTAGGTTGGATAAAGAGGTGATAGCCGTTCCTTGTATTCTTGCAAGTACCATAGCCTTAAAATTTCGCTTTCAAAATTTCCAACTTAACATTGTTGTTTTTTTTTTTTTTGTGGTGTGGCGAAAAATAGCGTTCGCAACACGGGCAAAAATGTTTTGCCGGCTCTCAAACGCTTCAAGTTCTCGACTTCGTCTCGAACTTGAAAACCGCGATCTCGAGCCGGCAAACACACATTTTCGGCCCTAGGTGCGAAATATACTATTTCCGTCCTTCTCTTCTGCTCTTACCCTTTCTTCTGCATTTTATCTTGTTCCTCTTTCATACTTTTAATCCTTAATTGATCGTCATAGATGGATCATGGGAAGATCACTCCCATAGATAGATCGATCATCACCATAGATAGGTCAACATCATACAACATAGATCATCATTATATACAGAGTGTTTTGGAACTCTCTTCCAATACTTCTAGGCAGTGTTTCTGGACCACTAACGAAAGTAAATATCGTAATAAAATTTTTCTAAAACAAAATAATTTCTATTTTCATAGATATTTTATATTATAATTAAATATTTTTCATTCTAGGGTTTATTCAATATCATGTCGCCGACGTAGTTTGCTCATTATTGCCATTGATGATCACCATATATTATAGATCATGATAATTATAGACAGATGATCACCATTTATAGATAATCACCTTAGATTGATCATCAACATAGATACATTATGTCTATAGGTAGATCATCATCACCAAAGATAGACCCTTTTTTTTTGTTTTTTTTTTTAGGATGAAGCCCACATAGGTCTTAGACCTGTGCGTGGGTGAAGAGTAGGATGATGGTGATTGATGAGTAGGACCTACAGTTTTAGGTGGGTTCCGAACCACCGAAGGCTCCAACCATAACGATCATACCCCGATTAGAGAGTGAATGGGCCTAAAGCTACAGAACAGTAGTTGATTTGGATGTGGTCCCTAATCTTGATCAACGAGGGGGGGTCCACCAATGACACCTCCCCCCCACCATGTGTTTGCTTTTCCTATCATCATCATCATCATCATCAACAACCGCAACAGATTTCGGCAGGTCACGTGACCCAATCGATGACGTCACAGGTGTGCCTGGATTAGGTTTGTTGGGGGGGGGGGGGGGGGAATTAGTGCAGTCAAACGCCTCCACATACATAAACTTGCAGTATTGCTATGATTTATCGGCAGTACAGTAGTGATGATACAGTCGCCTACGCTCAATCTATCTCTATCTTTTAACTCTCTCTGTCCCTCTTTTAACTCTCTGTCTCTCTTTTAACTCTCTGTCTCTCTTTTAACTCTATCACTTTCAACTCTCTCTCTTTTAACTCTCTCTCTCTCTTTTAAATCTTTCTCTCTTTCAACACTTCCTCTCTCTCTTCTAACTCTCTCTCTGTTACACTCTCTCTCTGTTACACTCTCTCACTCATTCTCTCTCTCTCTTTTAACTCTCTCTTTATCATTCAGTTTTCTCTCTCTTTTAACTCTCTCTTTATCATTTAACTTTCTCTCTCTTTTAACTCTCTCTTTATCATTTAACTTTCTCTCTCTTTTAACTCTCTCTTTATCATTTAACTTTCTTTTTTTTCTCTCCCTCTCTCTCTCTCTCTCTTTTAACTCTCTCTCTTTCTTTCAACTCTCTTACTTAACTCTCTCTCTCTCTCTTTCAACTCTCTTACTTAACTCTCTCTCTCTCTTTCAACTCTCTCTTTTTTAACTCTCTTTCTCTCTTTTAACTCTCTTTCTCTCTTTTAACTCTCTCTGTTACACTCTCTCGCTATCATTCTCTATCTCTCTCTTTCTCTCTCTTTCTCTTTTAACTTTATCTCTCTTTTAACTCTCTCTCTCTCTTTCAACTCTCTCTCACTCTCTTTCTTTCTCTCTCATTCTGTCTCTCTCTTATTTCCTATTCACATTCAATCAATCTCTCTCTCTCTCTTCCTCTCGCTCTCTACCAGACGCTCTCACTCGCTCTTCTTTATCACCTCTCTCACTCTATTTTTATCTCAGACGCTCTTCTTCCCTCACTTCCTTTTTTCCTCTCAATCCTCCTATCAACCCTTTCTCACTCATCCTAACTCCGATTCTCTCTCACTTACATTCACTCTCTCTCATTCTTCCTCTCGCTCTCTCACGCACTCTCACTCTCTCTCTCTTCCTCTCTCACTCTCCCTCTTTCAGTCTCTTCCATCACTCTTGATTAATGCAACAAACAAACGTGAGATTCACCCATTGATTGGTCAGTTCAATCAACAGGCCACTCTGTTTTCATCAGCTCCATTCATGATTATTGATTGTCATAATTCCTGCGTTCAATGTACATGTCATCAATATTTAGGATTAATATCTTCCCGGTTTAATTTTTTTTTTTTTTTGTTCTAAATACTGTGTAACACAGATGAAAAATTGGTCCAATAAGCGTAGGCTTCCCATTGGTGGTGAGACCCTTACGGGTAATTCTAACCATCGATATATAAGAACACTTGTGTATGTTCTTATCAACACTTATGTTCTTATGAGCACTCATGTTCTTATTATATTCTTATGAACACTTATGTTCTTATGAACACTCATGTTCTTATATATCGATGGTTCCAACTCGCCGTTTGAGCCACGTTAGGGGGAACATGGTAGAGCTTCAATTTTAGGTGGATTACGAACCACCGGGCAAATAATAATAAAGCTTAATAAATCAAGCCATAGAGGCACGGTCACCCATCCAATTGCAGATTAAGAAATACTATTTCTTACAAGGGATAGATAGTACGAGAATACTAGGGAAAGTAGAAAAATTCGATGAGAATGGTTTTTTCCTCTTTCTCCTCCTCCTCCTTGATCAAATTTCACTTATGGACACTCTTTATAACTGTTTTAAAGTGTGTTAGATGCAGGAAGCTCATAAAACTGCTGGTACATGATACATTATGATGCAAAAAAGCTTTAAATCACAAGCTGAAGCAACAACACATTTGTTCTGTATCAAGCCGCGAGCCGTAGCAGGTATTTGTTCAATCAGAGAGATAAGCTGCGTTCTCGTAGGTCCTGTTCGTAACGGTGACCAATTAGATTGGCCAGCAAAAAAGACACTGTTCTCTGCTGTAAAATCACATCCCGGTGGTTCGGAACCCACCTAAAACTGTAGGTCCAACTCATCAATCACCATCATCTAACTCATTACCCACGCACAGGTCTCAGACCTATGTGGGCTTCATCCTCCCAAAAAAAAAAAAAAAAAATATTGCAGCTCCCAATTCCCTTATCAAAATTGTGTCAACGTTGACACTTGAAATCAATCAATCAATCAAATTTATTTTCAAAATTTACAAACATTACAATGTATATCTAATTATAATTTATATATTTAATTCAAACATCCCGTTCCAAAGTACGGGTAAACAAATCATTAGTAATTAATATTGATAGACTTTCTTAGGAGGATATTTCCTTTGCACAACTCCACCCCAATATTATTGATGAAATTTAATACAAATTAGAATTCTCAAAGTCTTTACCTCTTCCTTATTTCGCCCCTAAGCACACGCCACAGGCGGCTATTACATGACATAGGGGAGAGATTGAGTAGGGAAATTGGAGGGATTGAGTAGGGAAATTTGTGAGGGGGGAGGGGGAAATTCATAGTAAAACTTAGACGACAGGTGTTGCCACTTACAATGGTGAGGTTAGGTAAGGCGAAGTTAGGATAGGTTAGACCAAGTTTCGGGTACAAAGTTGGGCGTAAAGTGGAAATGAACGAGGGGGGAGGAATGAGCTAAAGGAATGTGGTGGAAAGGAATGGAATTGATGGTGAAGAGAGGAGAGGGATTTCAGAGGAAGGTTCGTTGGATAAGAGGGGAGGGGTGAGTGGGAGTGAGAAGGTGTGTGAGAGGAGGGGAGTGAGAGAGTGTGCGAGTGATCTTGAGGGAGAAACGGTGGGAGAAAGAGAGTTTGTGGGAGAGGGTAGTTTGGATAAATGAGGTGTGATAGGTGAAGAAATAAGCATGAAGGACATATTGGAGTGAGTGAGAGAGAAGGAGTTTGAGGAAGAAAGGGTGGGATAAAAAGAGTTTGTGTGAGAGGGTAAGAGGATAGAGAAATAAGGTGAGATAAATAAGGAAGTGATGATGAAGGAAATATTATTGGAATGAGGGAGAAAGATTGATAAACAATAAACAATAAACAATAGGCAATAGACAATGAACAATAATAATAAATAATGAATGAGAAAAAATAAGAGATGAATAATAAATTATAAATTATAATAGATAATAATTGATAATAATAGATAATAAATAACAAATAATAAATAATAATAATTGTAAAATAATTACAAGTTATTACAATTATTACATTATTGAATTACAATTATATAATAATAATTCTAAAATTATTATTATTATTATTTAATTCGTCGGGTCCATGGATACTCCGTTGTATCGTTTTATTATGTTACAAAAAAGACTGCAATGTCCTGAATTATTTCAAAAAGTTCATAATAATGTACCAATGAATCTGGAAGGACAAAGTATATGCTGCTCCTAAAGAACTTGTACGAAAATTAGGAAGTAGAATTGCATTAAAAGTCGGCAAACAATGGAGGCCTTGTTTAACTTCCCAATATATGGGGCCGAGTTTTCCATACATGGTGGAAGGTGTATGAATAGAGCGGGAGGGGGTTGGTCAGGGTGGGAAGAGGGGGTTTTTAGAAAAAAGAATATGACGAAAAGAATGAGGTTATGTTTGAAACCCTCAGTGACGTCAGACAGGCGTTTTTCTTTTGTGGGCAACGCGCTGAAAAATTAACCGCGCTGGACTTCTTTCCTTTTTAGGACGCCATTTTTCATCAACTTTCCCCCCCCCCCCAACCACCCCACCAACTTTTTTGAGCGGCTAATTAAATTTCATAGCCCCGTAATTACAATTTCTTTTTTATAATAGCCCTAAAGGCACGGTCGGCGTACTTTTTCAAAAATTATCAACGTCCAACTCTTTCGTCCAGCCTATATTATAGAGTCCACTCGCAGTTTTGATTTATGCTGAAAGTCGCGGCAATCAAAATTTGCATCACTCATAACGTGAACAGGAAAGTGGTTACGACGTTAAATAAACGTGCAAAATTACGTAAAAATACTGTTATAATTGAAGTGTTTTCCGGTAAAATTAGTTCTCAATCAATACAAATTGTTATTACATTTGAGTAATTGTATTTTGTTTTAATTGGGCTTGCTATAGGCTAGTTTATTATAATTATGCTGAATTGAGTAAAGTTTATTTTCAATCGATACAATTTTCAATTGTAATTAATTCCTTGTAATTTGCTATAGTTGGTCTAAAATTTATTCGAATGTTTCCCGGTAAAATGTATTGGAATTGTAATTGGAATTCACATGTAGAGTATTTAAATAAAAAATTGTCGAAAGGTCTTTATTTATTAAGAAGATTACGTGGAGCAGTGAATGTAGATGTTTTATTAATGTGTACTATGCACATATATTTTCATTGTTGTCTTATGGTATTACTGTATGGGGCAGTTGCTCAAGGTCTATTGAAACTTTTAGACTTCAAAAAAGGGCTGTGAGAATTATCATGAATGCACCCCAAAGAGCTCATTTCACGCCTTTATTTAGAAACCTGAAACTGTTGACATTGCCTTCCATATATATACTGAGCTTGCTGCTTCATGTTCATCAAAATAAAGGAGAGTTATTGACAAACAATGAAGTTCATAATTACAATACTAGGCACAGGAATGACCTGAGAACTGAATATCTACAATTTGCAAGATCTCAAAAAAGTTGGCTTTACACAGGAATAAAATTGTACAATTCCTTACCAATAGTTGTAAGAGGGCTTCATGGTATAGCTTTTAAGAACATTGTAAAAAATATTTTACAGGAAGAATGTCTATACAGAGTTGCCGATTATTATGAAATCAACTTTGAAAATTATATAAGAAGATAAATATTGAAATAACTTATACATACTGTACTTCTATTTTCTGTAAATTATTATATATTTTGTGACTATCAAATTGTTTTTGACGTTGACCATGCATTGTAAAAATGTTTTATGTCAATAAATGAATTTCTATTTCTATTTCTATTTCTATTCTTATATAAAATGTGATCGCATTCTTGTAGTTTATGGTTTATTATAAAGAAGAATAAAATTGGAAGAGGAATTATTGTTACCTGCACAAACAGAAAACATGTAGTCGCCAACCAGTTCAGACTTATAACAAGAGAACAAATCTATAAAGAAATAGAACCAATTACTGACGCGATGCGCAGAACGAGAATTTCTTTCTTTGCACATATTCTCAGAACTCCAGAAAATCGATTATTAAGAAAAAATCATGTGTGCAAAAACAGGAAGAGCCACAATTCCTTGACATGAAGGAATCAAAAGGCATAGCAGAACTAAATCTAACAATTGTTCTAAATCAAACAATAAATCTAATATTAATAATATAATAATAATAATAAGCGTATGGCTTTTAATGGTGGGGAGACCCTTACGGGTAGTTCCACCTCGCCGTTTGTGCCATGTTACGGGGAACATGGTGGACCTACTATTTTAGGTGGGTTCCGAACCACCGGGTAAGTGATAATAAAGCTTGTTATAATAATACTAATAATAATTACTGGTGTCAAAAATCGCACACCGATTTACAAGGGGGAAAATTAAAGACAAAAAATATTTCATCAATAAAAACAATTGAACGAAGGGACCAGGTTTGTTCAGATGAATTAAGAAAGGCAAGATCTGACAGAATAAAAAAGAAAAATTTGGGAAAGAAAAAATATTGAAAAGAACGACCAAGGAAAAAGAGCTAGCCGCAGAGACTAAAGTGATCCTTTGTGGCCATAAAATTTGAAAAAAAAGAAGATAGAAGTTAATTTTAATTCATGAACGTCTTATAATCCATTCAATAAGAGACTAAAATGTATTGGAAAACAAGAATTAAGATATGTAGGTATTAGGAAATTATTTTTCTTACAGTGACCCGAAAAAGTGCCCATTTTCCCACCAACAGTAGCACGAAAAATAGTCTATTCCTGCAACAGTACAGGAAAGTAAATTCCAGTGCGCGAAAATACTTTTCCGCACTCCAGATTTGCAACTAACAACACAAAATAGTGAGCATGGAATACGCAGGTTCCCTATTCTGCATTCAAAAATAGGTTGGCTACTCTGCTTCAGCTACGCAAAAACAGTCAGCTGTAGTTGTTGTTGAAATCGATTTGATTCGAAGATAGGTTGTGTGAGGAATTGTCAGGTTATGTATTTCCTGTGTTGTTCTGTTTAAATTACTTTATACGTTACTGTAGGAAAAATTGAATGTGTACAGTAGAAACAATTATTCTGGGCGCGTGGCCGTTTGGTAGTCAGCCATGGCGCGGGGTGGAGAGGGGAGTGTTTATCGCTCATTTCTAAAAACATGTGGCCCATGCGACGCTGCAGATGTCTTCAAGGCCAACTAGTCAACTTTTACAGGACGGCTAGTAGTGAAACCAGAGCCACGCGCCCAGACTAATTGTTTCTACTGTAATTCGAGCGCAAAGTATTGTTCCTGCACTCAAGAAACTTTTTTCACTCGCTTTCGGCTCGCGAAAAAAACTGTTTCTCTCAGTGCAGCAATACCCCACTTTTCGCACTATTTACACAAATAGCTATTACATTATCCAATCAGTTAAGACAATAATTATTCAATCAGATTCAAACAAGAACAAAAATTATAGGAAGTTATAGACCCCTTAACTAAATTTTGTCAATATCTTTGATCAAATATATTTATATATAGCAACACAGCCGATTTCGACTTTAGGTGACTCTTCAGAACTCAACATTATGTTTTTGGTCTTAGAGTAATAATTGAACTTCTTCAAACTCATTCCACATCTGTATTGAGTTAATTGAGTGTACACCAATAAAAATAAAAATAGAGTCATTTTTGATTTTCCCATACACCATCAATGTACCATACACCACCAATAAAAATGAAACCATTGAACTTTTTCGAATTTTTTTCTCGTGAATTGAAATATCAAAATACTGCGTGGTGTCTAAAAATGGCGGCTAATTTGCAGCATTTGCAAATTACACAAGTGGCTGGTAGAAAATTGGAATCGGAATTATTCATGGAGCGAGGTTGGCTGATTGCAAAAAGGGCTCCAAAGATGAAAGTTGAATTGTTTTCGCCCTTCGATGCTTCCCACCGCAGGATTAAGGGAAAAAAAGAGCTTAAAAGAATGTAGGTGCTCGTGAAAAACAAAGAAAACTGTGGGAAATTCTATAATTATTTCGCGAAAACTCGAAGGAAAACACACGTTCCGAGTGGGAGTTTATTGATGTTGTGTTATTGGACTCGCTTTCCAGGATAATTGAGTTTGTTTCAGTAGGATTTGAGTGCATGGGTGGAGAAACGTTGTTTTTATTTGATAAAATATTTTCTGTTCAAATTGCGGCGGTGATCATAGAAAAATGTTACATAAATATTGTTTTAGCTAGTACTGAATAATGTTTCAATGCTAATTATTATTATTATTATTATTATTATTGCTTAAATTTGTGTTGAACAATGATTTAATAATATTGTATTCAATTGTCTTGAATCTAGTAATTTTGTCAGTAAGCCAGCTACCCACATAGTCACTTCTTCTAGTACTTTCTTCTACTACTACTTCTCCTTCTCCTCCTTTTCCTCCTTCTCCTCCTTCTCCTCCTCCTCATCCATCTCCTCCAACTCCTACGCTTCATCCTATTATTCTTCTCTCCATCGCCCTCTTCATCATCATTCTCCTCCACCTTTTATTCTTCCTTCCTCTTCCCCACCACCTCTTCCAACTCCTCCTCCTCTTCTATTTCCTACTCCTTCTTTTCCCCTTCCTTCTCTTCCCCCTTTTCCACATCATAATCTTTTTCTTCTTTCTTTTGCCCTTCTCCTCCTTCTTATTCATCAACTCATTCTCCTCCTCCTTCTCATTCTAATCCGGCTCCCCCTTCTCCTCCTCATGCATTCCTTCTTTTCCTACTTCTCCTTCTCCTCGTTCTTCTCCTTCTGCTCTTTTTACTAATCCTTCTCTTCTTCTCCTCCTTCTCCTCGTTCTTCTCCTTCTGCTCTTTTTACTAATCCTTCTCTTCTTCTCCTCCTTCTCCTCCTACTCCTCCTCCTTCTCCTTCCTTCTTCTCCTTCTTCTCCTCCTCCTTCTCCTTCTTCTCCTCCTCGTTCTCCTCATCCTCCTCCTGTTTTCTTCTCCTCTTCTTCCCCCTTCGCCACCACCTCCTTCTTATTCTCCTCCTATTCTTCCTCCTCCTCCTTCTTCTCTAACACTTTTCCTCCTCCATCTCTTTCTTTTTTCTTCCTCCTTCTTTTTCTTTTTTCCTCCTCCTTCTCTTCCTTCTTTCTCCCTCGCCTACTCAACCACCTCCACCTCCTCATTTCCCCCTCCGTCTTCCCCCTACCTTCTCCTCCTCCTCCACCACCACCTTCATCACCATCGCCACCTCCTCTCCTTCCGGCTCCCATTCCTCCCTCTTCCAGCTATTCCCATTTTCTTCTCGTTCTATTCCTTCTCTTTTCGCTTTTCCTCCTATTACTTCTCTTTCTTCTCCTCTTCCTCCTCGTACTTCTTCTCTTCCTGCTCATTCTTTTCCTTTTAGTTCCCTCATCCTCCTCCACATCCCCATTCTACTCCTCCTTCTACTCCTCCTTCTTCTCTTCCTCCTTCTCCTCCTCCTCCTCCTTTTCTTCCTTCTCCTCCTCCTTCCCCTCCTCCTCCTTCTCCTTTTCTTACTTCTCCTTCTTCTCCTCTTCCTCTTCCTTCTCCTCCTCTTTCTTCTCCTCTTCCTTCTCCTACTTCTTCTCTTCCCTCTCATTCTTTTCCTTCATTCTTCACCATATCCTCATTCTAGTCCTCCTCCTTCTTCTTATCCTCCTCCTCCTCCTCCTTCTTCTCCTCCTCCTACTCCTTCTTCTCCTCCTCCTTCTCCTTCTCCTCATTCTCCTCCTTCTTCTCCTCCTCACACTTCTTTCCTCTTTTTTTTCATCTTCCTCTACTTCGTCCACTTCTCTCACTTCTCCAAGAGACTTCTTTTTACTCCATGAACTACCAAACCAACTCCATAGAAAATCCCCAGCAGTTATCACTAAACTTCAAATCAACTTCTCATCAAATCCCAACCTGGCCAGTTATTAAAAAATTTACTCAAAAAATTACTCAGAATTCAGCCCACGCACATATCACAGATTATCTCTCTGCTTTCACCTATCTTTTAATATCCGCCTCTTTTTTTATCATCTTGGAATTACACTGAACGAAAAAGTAACGAAAACTGAACGTACATTGACTGAAAACTGAACTGAAAGAGACCTGACAGATATCCGCCTCTTTTTTATCATCTTGGAGTTACACTGCATGAAAAAGTAACGAAAACTGAACGTACATTGACTGAAAACTGAACTGAAAGAGACCTGACAGATTCATCAATGGTGATTGACGACTTAAAGACAACATTTACCGCTTTTTTATCGATATAAGACCCAAAAAGCCGCAAATGTGCATTAAAATTGGATCTCCTGTTGAGACTACGTACAAGCCAGTCACGACAGCCATATTTATCTCATTAAAGAAAAATGGTACAGAATTATTTTAAAATGAAGCCAATGTCAATGCAGTACTACAATAAATTTGTTAGCTCTTTTACCTATTTTATCTACGACCATGTCATAATGTATACATTACAGTTTCACAATTGATGCCACAACAGCTGTCTTTTCGAAATGCTTTTTGAAACCCGTTGCATAAAGAGCTCATTATAGTACAGGTTCTACATTATAACACGGGTTCTGGACCAATCAGAAGCATTTTTGATGGAATCAATATAGTAATTCAATATTGTGAAACTATCAGCTGATTTGATCAAACTGCTACACCAGCTGCTTTAACCTAACAATCTACTATAACTTCTCGTATTTGAGATGAGAGGTTAGGTATCTCTGACAGTCACTGGTAAAATGAAATTGTTTTAATTAAATGTATACTAGTGGTCGTAGATAAAATAGTGTATGCAACGATTTTATTTGGCCATTAAAGCACTCGTGAGATATTTATAACACTCGCATTCGCTCGTGTTATAACTTACATCTAACTCGTGCCTTAATAGGGGTCAAAATAAAATCGTTGCATAAACTAATATTATCTATGGCTAATTTATAAACTGAACATAATATTGGTAAGCGATGTCAATAAAGCTTACTTCATTCCATGGATTATCAAACTAGTTGCATAAAGAAACTATTTCAACACTATTGTCACATCACAGTATAGAATTTAGACCAACCAAAAATCAGGATTTCTTCAAAAGTGTATAGAAATGAATGTTATCCTTTAATTACATCAGCTGATCCAAACATTTTTGAATTTCAGTTTAGAACTTAACAAAAACAAACATGCATTCTAGGTTATGTTAGTGTGGGTGAGTTGTACAATTATTTGGTGTGTTAAATTGAACGTAATATATTAGTAATCATAGACAAAATATTGTAAGAAACGATTGTATTTTCCCTATAAACCACTCGTGAGTTTTTCAGGACAGGAGTGAATCGAATGAGATTTACATTTCACTTGTGGCTTAAAAGCTGTCAAAATACAATAGCATAAACTACTGTTAAGTTCAATATCTCTAAAAAAACACTTTATATTTTGTTGTTGAAGATCCATCTTGTTTCCACTAATATATCATTAAACTTTAAAAACACTTGGAAATTGTGACTCACGTTATGGCGTGACGGCCGTTTCACTCTATGTACTGTGGGTCGTCTGACGATGCTCTTAACAGAGTGAAACGGCCGTTACGTCATAACGTGAGTCACAATTTCCACTTGCAAGTGTTTTTTAAAGTTTTATTACTTTATACATTATTATTTTATTACTTAATTATTATTTATTTTATTACTTTTACTGCATTAACTATTCATACAGTTTAGTTACGATCTATTCTTGACATTACACAATGCTTTCTACTAGAAATCAATATCTCCAAGTAAAATATATTTACGAAATTATTTGATAGTTTTCCGTTCAGTTTTCGTTCCGTTCTCGTTCCGTTTCCGGGGACCAGGAAAGCCTAACTTTTGCAATGTAATAAAGCAGTAGTTCACCGAACCGGCGCGGCTTAATGATACGATATACTTTTTCACAGCCTCCTAAATTTCAGATCTCTGCAGCCTCACGTTAAGTACCTACGCAACTTTATATACTTAATCCTAGAGCCCCTAACACCCTTATTCTCTCCCCCCCCCCCTTATTAATCCAACTTATCAACCTCCTCTAATCATCCCTCTCCTCCCTGACCACAAAACTCATTCGGCTTCTTAATAGCCCAGTAGTCGATGGTTATAATAATTGAGTTTCATCTAAAGGGTTGAATGTTTTTAGTAGGTATGGAATGGAGGTGCAGGGACAGAAACAGGACTTGAGGGGTTGGATTAATATTATCAGAGGGGGAGGGATCCTTTTAAGATGGATTCCAGGACTAGAAACAGGATTTGAGGAGTTGGAATGTAGTTGTTGAAGGAGGAAGGGGTAGTTTTACTTGGATTTCCGGGTTGGGAACGAGATTTCAGGGGTTGGATTATGGTTGTGATGGGGAGGGGTCCGTCACAGTTGACCTTGACTTCTAGCGTGATTGGATGGAGCAATAATAATCAAAGATGTAATAATAATAATAATAATAATTAATATACTCTACAACTGCAAAGTCACTGATTGACATTAAAGATTTCCATGATGCAAACTGAATCTTGGGGGGTTTTCTTTCGGATGGTCTTTGGCCTTGAGCAAAACCATGGGGAAAACTCCAACATTGTTGAAAAGTGCCCCCCATTTTTTTAGGGGGGGCTCAATTTACCCTCACTTTTTGGGACTTTTTATTTGGATTTTGGTGGTTTTTTATGAAAATTAATGCTATTTTAGAGGGGGTTGAACCCTAGAAAAAATTTCGAAAAACTCAATGGGGGGCGATTTGGAGGGGGGGTCAAAAAAGTGGAAAATCTTAATATTGAGATATTCCAAAAATTCTTTTTTTGATTTTGTAGTGCCTGTTGAGCTGAACACATTGGTGTGTGGCGAAATTTTTTTGGTCTAGCCGTTTAGGGGTGGGGTTGGGGGAAAATTGCTCAAAATTTTTTTTTCAAAAAAGTTGTTTTAGGGAAAAATTCTAGTTTTTATGGTCTATAATGGGAGGTAAGTGTATTTTAAAAAAGATGAAATTGAATAATGCCCCACATTTTGATTGAGGGGGTTGCTAGGGGGGGATGAATTAGGGGGGTAAATCTAAATATCAAGATATTTGAAAAATTCTTTTTTCCATTGAATAGAGCATGAAAAACTGTAGGTGCCCCGATTCAAAAAATTTTGAAAATATCATCCCTCTTGGAATAGGGTGCGAAAAACGCCATTTTACTGATTTTGGGGGGGCAAATGGAGGATATTGGATTTTGAACTTTTTTGTTGATTGATAATATTGATTTTTTATCAAAGGAAGTAGATGATAGAAATAGGCTTATGCTGAAAATTCATGGAAACGGATTTTCAATCATAAGGGGTAGTTTGTATAGGGGTTGAAAAAAATTGAGATTTTAAAATATTGGTTTTTTGTCGATTTTATTGATGAGGAATGATAGAGCAATGGAAATAAGGTAGAAAGTATTCGTGAATATTTTCCGAAATAATCATCCCCTTTGGAGTTAGGGGTGCACAAATAAATGCATATTAGAAAAATGCAATTTAAACATTTTTTGACTTTTTTGTTTATGAGAAATTCCAGCCTTTGTTGATGAGATGCTGTTATTAAAGCCGAGGTTTGAACAAAAAACCAAAGAAATTCATAATTTTCGAATGAGGGTGGTTTTTGAGGGATGTTTCATAATTTGGTCTTATCAAATATTCGATTTTTGACAATTTTATCTATAGAAGTTGATTAACAACAAAAAAATAATATGATAGTGTTCATCATGATTTTTTGAAAAAACCATCCCCTTCGAAGTTAGGGGTGCCCAAATAAATGCATGTTTGAAAAATGCAATTTTTAACATTTTTGACTTTCTTGTTTATAAGAAATTTGAACCTTTCCTGACAGAATGCTGGTATTAAAACTGAGGTTTGAATAGAAAACGAAAGGAATTGATAATTTTTCAATAAGGGTGGATTTTGAGGGATGTTTATAAATTTGGTCTTTTAAATTATTGAATTTTCAAAACTTTCATCTATGGGAGTTGATTAACAATAAAAAAATAATATGATAGTGTTCTTCAAGATTTTTTGATAAAATCATCCCCTTCGATGTTAGGGGTGCCCAAATAAATGCATGTTAGACAAACGCAATTCAGAACTTTTTTGCTTATGAGAAATTTGAACCTTTCCTGAAAGAATGCTGGTATTAAAACTGCGGTTTGAACAGAAAACGAAAGGAATTCATAATTTTTCAATAAGGGTGATTTTTGAGGGATGTTTTAAAATTTGGTCTTTTTAATTATTGCAATTTCAAAACTTTCATCAATGGGAGATGATTAACAATAAAACAATAACTTAGAAGTGCTGATCATGATTTTTTGAAAAAACCATCCTCTTATGAAGAAGAAGAAGGAAAAGGAGGAGAAAATTAAGGGGAATGAGAAGATGAAGAACGAAAAGAAGAAGAAGATGAAGAAGAAGAAATTAAGAGGAAGGTGAAGAAGAAGTAAAAGAAGTTCAAAAACAATTGAGAAGAAGAACAAAAACAAGAATAAGATGAAGAAGAAGAAGAAATTAAGAGGAAGGTGAAGAAGAAGTGGAAGAAGGAAAAGAAGGAGAAAATTAAGAGGAAGGAGAAGATGAAGAACAAAAAAAAGAAGAAGATGAAGATGAAGAAATTAAGAAAAATGAAGAAGTATAAGAAAAAGAAGAAAAAAAGTAGAAGAAGAAGAAGTGGGAGGAGAAGAGAAAGAAGAAGAAGAAGAAAGTATAGGACAAATGAGACAAGAAAAAGAACAATAAAAATTACAAGAAAGAGGAATGAAAAAAGGAAAAGAAGTTGAAGACGTTACAGAGAATGATGAGCTATTATTATTAATTCAATTAATTATTACATTCAGCCATATCATCACTGTAACGTATATCACAGACCCTATGGCAGGGGTGCAGGGGGTGCAACCCCCTGCCGAACGCGAAGCGCGAGTTAATATACTCTACAACTGCAAAGTCACTCACTGATTGACATTAAAGATTTTTATGATGCAGGTTGATTTTTGGGGGTTTTTCTGGTGGAAACTCTTTATGAGTGAGATTCGACTGGGGAAAAACTTCAACATTGTTGAAAAGGGGCTCCTATTTTTTTAGGGGGGGCCCAATTTACCCTTGATTTTTGGAACTTTTTATTTGAATTTTGGTGGTTTTCAATAAAAGTTAACACTATTTTAGAGGGGGTTAAACCCTAGACAAAATTTCAAAAAACTCAATGGAAGGCGTTTTGGAGGGGGGGTGAAAAAAGTGGAAATTCTAAATATTGAGATATTTCGAAAATTCTTTTTTTGATTTTGTAGTGCTTGCTAAGCTGAGCACAATGATGTGTGGCGGAATGTTTTTGGTCGAGCCGTTCAGGGGTGGGGGTTGGGGGAAAATTGCTCAAATTTTTTTTTCAAAAAAGTTGTTTTAGGGAAAAATTCCAGTTTTCATGGTTGATAATGGGAGGTAAAAGTATTTTAAAAAAGATGAAATTTGTTAATGCCCCAAATTTTGATTAAGGGGGTTGCTAGGGGGGGATGAATTAGGGGGGTAAATCTAAATATCAAGATATTTGAAAAATTCTTTTTTCCATTGAATAGAGCATAGAAAACTGTAGGTGCCCCGATTTAAAAAAATTTGAAAATATCATCCCTCTTGGAGAAGGGGGCGAAAAACGCCATTTTACTGATTTTGGGGGGGCAAATGGAGGATATTGGATTTTGAACTTTTTTGTTGATTGATAATATTGATTTTTTATCAAAGGAAGTTGATGATAGAAATAGGCTCATGCTGAAAATTCATGGCAACGGATTTTCAATCATAAGGGGTAGTTTGTATAGGGGTTGAAAAAAATTGAGATTTTCGAATATTTGTTTTCTGTCGATTTTATTGATGAGGAATGATAGAGCAATGGAAATAAGGTAGAAAGTATTCGTGAATATTTTCCGAAATAATCATCCCCTTGGAAGTTAGGGGTGCCATAATACAGGGATATTACAAGAATGCAATTTTGAAAATTTTCGACTTTTTTGTTTATGAGAAATAAAAACTTTCCTTGACATTATCCTGATATTTGAACTGAGGTTAGAACATAAAATGAGAGGAATTTCTGATTTTCTCATAAGGGTGGTTTTTGAGGGATGTTTTAGAATTCGATCTTTTTAATTATTGAAGTTTCAAAAATTTTATCTATGAGAGTTGATTGTCAATAAAAAAATAATTCGAAAGTGTTCATGATGATTTTTCGAAAAAATCATCCCCTTTAGAGTGAGGGATGCCCGAACTGAAGCATTTTGGAAAAATGCCATTTTGGAAATTTTTGACTTTTTTGTTTGATTATAGTTGAGATTTTTTCTGATTGCAAGGAAATATTGAAACCAATGTCAGAACAGGAAACCAAAGAAATTTTAAATTTTTTGATAAGGGTGGTTTTTGGAGGATGTTTTAAAATTGAATCTTTTCAAAAAATGAATTATTGGGAAATTTATCTATTGGTTTTCATTAACAATGAAAAAATAAGTCAAAAGTGTTCTTGAGAATTTTTCGAAAAAATCATCCCCTTCAGAGTGAGGGGTGCTCAAAGTGAGGCATCTTCAAAATATTCAATTTAGGGAATTTTTTACTCTTTTGTTTTTGGTAAATTTGAACTTTTTCTGAAAGGATGCTGATATTGAATCCAAGGTTAAAACAGAAAATTGGAAGAAATTCAATTTTTCCGATAGGGGTGGCTTTTGAGTGATGTTTAATAATTTGATCTTTTCAAATGTTGATTTCTTGAGAAATTTATACATAACAATTAATTTGAAATAAAAAAATAACTCAAAAGTATTCCTGAACATTTTTCGAAATAACCATCCCTTTGGAAGTTAGGGGTGCCATAATACAGGGATATTACAAGAATGCAATTTTGAAAATTTTTGACTTTTTTGTTTATGAGAAATATCAACATTTCCTGAAAGGAGGCTGATATTGAAGCCGAGGTTTGAACAGAAAATTAAAGAAATTTCCAAATTTCCAATAAGGGTGGTTTTTGAGGGATGTTTTAAAATATGGTCTTTTCAAATATTGAATTTTTGGGAATTGTGTCTAAGGAAGTTGATTAACAATGAAAAAATAAATCAAAAGTGTTCATGAGAAATTTTAGGAAAGATCACCCCCTTAAGAGTGAAGGGTGTCTAAAGTTGGAAATCTTAAAAAAATTGATTTTGGTAATGTTGTTTTTTGTTGTTCATGGAAAATTAGGACTGTTTGATTGATGATAGACATCGAATTATTCCTACATTATTATTCCTACATTAATATACTCTGCAACTGCAAACACCACTGACTGATTGACATTAAAGATTTCCATTATAATTGCCAGCTGATATAAAGTGCAGATTTGACATCGGAAAGCTCAACTATTCTTAGTGGCAATTGAAAAAAAACAACCCCTTTCAAAACTGGAGATATTATGAAATTCGAACAAATGTGTTTGAAAATTATACAAAGAAATCTGCAGAAATGTCCAGCGTTTCATTGCTGGCATGTGTATCACAGACTCAGCGACAGGGTGCAGGGTGTGCATGAAGAATAAGAAGAAGAAGAAGGAGAAGAAGAAGAAGAAGAAGAAGAAGAAGAAGAAGAAGAAGAAGAAGAAGAAGAAGAAGAAGAAGAAGAAGAAAAAGAAGAAGAAGAAGAAGGAGATGATGAAGAAGAAGAAGAAGGAAGAGAAGAAGAAAATTAAGAGGAATGAGAAGATCATGAACAAGAAGAAGGAAAAGAAGGAGAAAATTAAGGGGAATGAGAAGATGAAGAACAAAAAGAAGAAGAAGAAGAAGATAAAGAAGAGGAAATTAAGAGGAAGGTAAAGAAGAAGTAGAAGTAAAAAACAATTAAGAAGAAGAACAAAAAGAAGACTAAGTTGAAGAAGAAGAAATTAAGAGGATGGTGAAGAAGAAGTAGAAGAAGGAAAAGAAGGAGAAAATAAAGAGGAAGGAGATGAAGAACAAAACAAGAAGAAGATGAAGATGAAGAAATTAAGAAGTAGAAGGAAAATTAAGAAGTATAAGGAAAAGAAGTAAAAAAGAAGAAGAAGTAGGAGGAGAAGAGAAAGGAGAATAAGAAGGAATAGGACAAATGAGACAAGAAAAAGAAGAATAAAAATGACTTGAAAGAGGACGAATGAAAAAAGGAAAAGAAGTAGAAGAAGTTACAGAGAATGATGAGTTATTATTATTAATATGATTAATATACTCTACCGGCATGTACATCACAGACCCTATGGCAGGGGTGCAGGGGGTGCAACCCCCTGCCGAACGCGAAGCGCGAGTTAATATACTCTACAACTGCAAAGTCACTGACTGACTGACATTAAAGATTTTCATGATGCAGGTTGATTTTTGGGGAGTTTTCTGGTGGAAACTCTTTATGAGTGAGATTCGACTGGGGAAAAACTCCAACATTGTTGAAAAGGGGCTCCCATGTTTTTAGGGGGGGCCCAATTTACCCTCGATTTTTGGGACTTTTTATTTGGTTTTTGATGGTTTTGGATGAAAGTTAATATGATTTGAGAGGGGGTTGAACCCAAGAAAAAATTTCGAAAAACTCAATGGGGGGCGTTTTGGAGGGGGGGTGAAAAAAGTGAAATTTCTAAATATTGAGATATTTTGAAAATTCTTTTTTGGATTTTGTAGTGCTTGTTAAGCTGAACACAATGATTTGTGGCGGAAATTTTTTAGTCGATAGGTTTAGGGGTGGGGGGTGGGGGAAAATTGCCAAAAATATTTTTTCAAAAAAGTTGTTTTGAGGAAAAATTTCGGGTTTTATTGTTGATAATGGGAGGTAAGTGTATTTTAAAAAGGATGAAATCAAATGGTGCCCAAAATATTGATTTAGGGGGTTGCTAGGGGGGGGGATGAATTAGGGGGGTAAATCTAAATATCAAGATATTTGAAAAATTCTTTTTTCCATTAAATAGAGCATAAAAAACTGTAGGTGCCCCGATTTAAAAAATTTAGAAAAAATCATCCCCCCCGGAGTAGGGGGCGAAAAACGCCATTTCACTGATTTTGGGGGGGCAAATGGAGGAAATTGGATTTTGAACTTTTTGGTTGATTGATAATATTGATTTTTTATCAAGAAAAGTTGATGATAGAAATAGGCTGATGCTGAAAATTCATGGGAACGGGTTTTAAATCACAAGGGGTAGTTTGTATAGGGGTTGAAATAATTTGAGATTTTCATTTATTTGTTTTCTGTAGATTTTATTGGTGGGGAATGATAGAGCAATGAAATGAAGGTAAAAAGTATTCGTGAACATTTTTCGAAATAATCATCCCCTTGGAAGTTAGGGGTGCCATAATACAGGGATATTACAAGGATGCAATTTTGAAAATTTTTTACTTTTTTGTTTATGAGAAATATGATTTTTTCTTGACACTATGCTGATATTTGAACTGAGGTTAGAACATAAAATGAAAGAAATTCGTGATTTTCCCATAAGGGTGGTTTTTGAGGGATGTTTTAAAATTTGGTCTTTTTAATTATTGGTTTTTTGAAACTTTCATCTATGGGAGTTGATTGATAATGAAAAAATAATTTGAAAGTGTTCATGATGATTTTTTGAAAAAATCATCCCCTTCAGAGTGAGGGATGCCCGAACTGAAGAATCTTGGAAAAATGCTATTTTGGAAATTTTTGACTTCATTGTTTCATGATATTTGAGACTTTTTCTGATTGCAAGTGAATATTAAAACAAAGGTTAGAACAGGAAACCAGAGAAATTCCAAATTTTCTGATAAGGGTAGTTTTTGGAGGATGTTTTAAAATTGAATCTTTTCAAATATCGAATTTTTGGAAAATTTATTCACGGGGTTTGATTAACAATAAAAAAATAAGTCAAAAGTGTTCTTGAGAATTTTCCGAAAAAATCATCCCTTTCAGAGTGAGGGGTGCTCAAAGTGAGGCATCTTCAAAAAAATCATTTTTGGGAATTTTTGACTCTTTTGTTTATGATAAATTTGAACTTTTCCTGAAAGGATGCTGATATCAAACCCAAGGTTAAAACAGAAAACCGAAAGAATTATGATTTTTCCGATAGGGGTGGCTTTTGAGCGATGTTTAATAATTTGATCTTTAAAAATGTTGATGTTTTTAAAATTTAATACATGAAAATCAATTTAAAATGAAAAAATAACTCAAAAGTATTCCTGAACATTTTTCGAAAAAATCATCCCCTTCTGAGTAAAGGGTGCCCAAAGTGAAAGATCTTGAAATAATGCAATTTTGAAAATTTTTCACTTTTTTGTTTATGAAAAATTTGAATTTTTCTGAATGGTAGCTAATATTTAAACCAAGGATGAAACAGAAAAGATAATAAATTTCAAGTTTCTTGATAGGGGTAGTTTTTGGAGGATGTTAAAAAATTAGATTTTTTCAAAACTTAATTTTCTGAGATTTTTATCCATAGGAATTGATTATGAATAAATAAGTAACTGAAAAATATTCTTGAACGTTTTTCGAAAAATCCATCCCCTTCTAAGGAAGGGTGCATGAATTGCAAAACCTTTAAAAAAGTGTAATTTTTTAAATATTAAACTCTTGTTAATGAAAAATTTAGAATTTCTATAATTGCCAGCTGATATTAAGAGCAGATTTGACATCGAAAAGCACAACCCTTCTAAGTGACATTTAAAAAAAAACAACCCCTTTCAAAATTGGAGATATAAAGAAATTTGAACAAATGTGTTTGAAATTTGTCCAAAGAAATATGCAGAGAAGTCCAGCGTTTTATTACCGGCATGTACATCACAGACCCTATGGCAGGGGTGCAGGGGGTGCAACCCCCTGCCGAACGCGAAGCGCGAGTTAATATACTCTACAACTGCAAACACCACTGACTGATTGACATTAAAGATTTTTATGATGCAGGTTGATTTTCGGGGAGTTTTCTGGTGGAAACTCTTTATGTGTGAGATTCGACTTGGGAATAATCTCAACATTGTTGAAAAGGGGCCCCTATTTTTCTAGGGGGGGCCCAATTTACCCTTGATTTTTGGGACTTTTTATTTCGTTTTTGATGGCTTTGGATGAAAGTTAATATGATTTGAGAGGGGGTGAAACCCTAGAAAAATTTTCGAAAAACTCAATGGGGGGCGTTTTGGAGGGGGGGTGAAAAAAGTGAAATTTCTAAATATCGAGATATTTCAAAAATTCTTTTTTTGATTTTGTAGTGCTTCTTAAGCTGAGCACATTGGTGTGTGGCGGAATTTTTTTGGTCGAGCCGTTTAGGTGTGGGGGTTGGGGGAAAATTGCTCAAAATTTTTTTTCAAAAAAGTTGTTTTAAGGAAAAATTCTAGTTTTTATGGTCGATAATGGGAGGTAAGTGTATTTTAAGAAAGATGAAATTGAATAATGCCCCAATTTTTGATTAAGGGGGTTGCTAGGGGGGGATGAATTAGGGGGGTAAATCTAAATATCAAGATATTTGAAAAATTCTTTTTCCCATTGAATAGAGCATAAAAAACTGTAGGTGCCCCGATTTGAAAAATTTCGAAAATATCATCCCTCTTGGAAAAGGGGGCGAAAAACGCCATTTCACTGATTTTGGGGGGGCAAATGGAGGATATTGGATTTTGAACTTTTTTGTTGATTGATAATATTGATTTTTTATCAAAGGAAGTTGATGATAGAAATAGGCTTATGCTCAAAATTCATGGGAACAGATTTTCAAACATAAGGGGTAGTTTGTATAGGGGTTGAAAAAAAATTGAGATTTTCAAATATTTGTTTTCTGTCGATTTTATTGATAAGGAATGATAAGCAATGGAAATAAGGTAGAAAGTATTCGTGAATATTTTCCGAAATAATCATCCCCTTTGGAGTTAGGGGTGCACAAATAAATGCATATTAGAAAAATGCAATTTAAAAATTTTTCGACTTTTTTGTTTATGAGAAATTTTAGCCTTTGTTGATGAGATGCTGTTATTAAAGCCGAGGTTCGAACAAAAAACCAAAGAAATTCATAATTATCAAATGAGGGTGGTTTTTGAGGGATGTTTCATAATTTGGTCTTATCAAATATTCGATTTTTGAGAATTTTATCTATAGTAGTTGATTAACAACAAAAAAATAATATGATAGTGTTCCTCAAGATTTTTTGATAAAATCATCCACATCGATGTTAGGGGTGCCCAAATAAATGCATGTTAGAAAAACGCAATTTAGAACTTTTTTGCTTATGAGAAATTTGAACCTTTCCTGACAGAATGCTGGTATTAAAACTGCGGTTTGAACAGAAAACAAAAGGAATTCATGATTATTCAATAAGGGTGGTTTTTGAGGGATGTTTTAAAATTTGGTCTTTTTAAATATTGCAATTTCAAAACTTTCATCAATGGGAGATGATTTACAATAAAACAATAACTAGAAAGTGTTGATCATGATTTTTTGAAAAAACCATCCTCTTATGAGTGAGGGTTGTCCAAAGTTGCAAATCTTTAAAAAATTGATTTTGATAACATTGAGTTTAGTTCATGGAAAATTATGACTTTTTTTATTGATAGTAGACATTGAAAACATGATGAAACTGAAAAAGAATTGAAATCTTCTTCCTTACATGATTGGATGTTGAGAATTTTTTAATTTTGCAGCTTTGCAAATTTTATGATGAAAATCGATTAAAGATAGAAAAATAAGTTGTAATGTGTTTTTGAACATTAAAAAAACCTTTCCCTTGTTAAAGATGGCCGGTTTTAATAAGAACCACCTCTTCAAAAACTGGAAATATGCAGAAAGTATATTCACAAAGTAAAGGGTTTGAAAATTGCACAAAAAAATCTGCAGTGGATTCAGCCATTTCATCACCGGAACGTACATCACAGACCCTATGGCAGGGGTGCAGGGGGTGCAACCCCCTGCCGAACGCGAAGCGCGAGTTAATATACTCTACAACTGCAAAGTCACTGATTGACATTAAAGATTTCCATGATGCAAACTGAATCTCGGGGGGTTCCCTATTGGATGGTCTTTGGCCTTGGGCAAAACCATGGGGAAAACTCCAACATTGTTGAAAAGGGGCTCCTATTTTCTTAGGGGGGGCCCAATTTACCCTCGATTTTTGGGACTTTTTAATTGGTTTTTGGTGGTTTTTTATGAAAATTAATGCTATTTTAGAGGGGGTTGAACCCAAGAAAAAATTTCGAAAAATTCAATGGGGGGCGTTTTGGAGGGGGGGTCAAAAAAGTGAAATTTCTAAATATTGAGATATTTTGAAAATTCTTTTTTTGATTTTGTAGTGCTTATTAAGCTGAGCATAATGGTGTGTAGCGGAATTTTTTTGGTCGAGCCGTTTAGGGGTGGGGGGTGGGGGAAAATTGCCCAAATTTGTTTTTCAAAAAAGTTGTTTTTGGGAAAAATTTCGGTTTTTATGGCTGATAATGGGAGGTAAGTGTATGTTAAAGATAATGAAATCAAAAAATGCTCAAAATATTGATTAAGGGGGTTGCTAGGGGGGGATGAATTAGGGGGGTAAATCTAAATATTGGGATATTTGAAAAATTCTTTTTTCCATCAAATAGAGCATAGAAAACTATAGGTGCCCCAATTTGGAAAATCTGAAAAAAATCATCCCTCTTGGAATAGGGGGCGAAAAACGTCATTTTACTGATTTTAGGGGGGCAAATGGAGGAAATCGGATTTTGAACTTTTTTGTTGATTGATAATATTGATTTTCCATTGAGGGAAGTGGATGATAGAAATAGGCTCATGCTGAAAATTCATGGAAACGGATTTTCAATCATAAGGGGTAGTTGATATAGGGGTTGAAAAAAATTGAGATTTTCATATATTTGTTTTCTGTAAATTTTATTGGTGGGGAATGATAGAGCAATGAAAATAAGGTAAGAAGTATTCGTGAACATTTTTCGGAATAACCATCCCCTTGGAAGTTAGGGGTGCCATAATACAGAGATATTCCAAGAATGCAATTTTGAAAATTTTTGACTTTTTTGTTTATGAGAAATATGAACTTTTCTCGACATTATGCTGATATTTGAACTGAGGTTAGAACATAAAATGAGAGCAATTCTTGATTTTTTCATAAGGGTGGTTTTTGAGGGATGTTTTAAAATTTGGTCTTTTTAATTATTGAATTTTCAAAACTTTCATCTATTGAAGTTGATTGACAATAAAAAAATAATTTGAAAGTGTTCTTGATGATTTTTCGAAAAAATCATCCCCTTCAGAGTGAGGGATGCCTGAACTGAAGCATCTTGAAAAAATGCCATTTTGGACATTTTTGACTTTCTTGTTTGATCATAATTGAGATTTTTTTTATTGCAAGGGAATATTGAAACCAAGGTTAGAACAGAAAACCAAAAAAAATCAAAATTTCTTGATAAGGGTTGATTTTGGAGGATGTTTTAAAATTGAATCTTTCCAAATAATAAGTTTTTGATAAATTTATCTATGGGTCTTGATTTACAATAAAAAAATAATTCAAAAGTGTTTTGATGAATTTTTCGAAAAAATCATCCCCTCCAGAGTGAGGGATGCCTGAACTGAAGCATCTTGAAAAAATGCCATTTTGGACATTTTTGACTTTCTTGTTTGATCATAATTGAGATTTTTCTTTATTGCAAGGGAATATTGAAACCAAGGTTAGAACAGAAAACCAAAAAAAATCCGAAATTCTTAATAAGGGTTGATTTTGGAGGATGTTTTAAAATTGAATCTTTTCATTTAATGAATTTTTGATAACTTTATCTATTTGTTTTGATTCACAATAAAAAAATAAGTCAAAAGTGTTCATAAGAATTTTTTGAAAAAATCATCCCCTTCAGAGTGAGGGGTGCTTAAAGTGAGGCATCTTAAAAAATTCAATTTTGAGAATTTTTGACTCTTTTGTTTATGATAAATTTGAACTTTTCCTGAAAGGATGCTGATATCAATCCCTAGGTTGAAACAGAAAACCGAAAGAATTCCAATTCTTCCGATCGGGGTGGCTTTTGAGCAATGTTTAATAATTTGAACTTTTCAAATGTTGATTTTTTGAAAATTTAATACATGAGATTTATTTAAAATAAAAAAATAACTGAAAAGTATTATTGAACATTCCTTGAAAAAATCATCCCCTTCTGAGTAAGGGGTGCTCAAAGTGAAAGATCTTGAAATAATGTAATTTTGAAAATTATTCACATTTTTGTTTATGAAAAATTTGAATTTTTCTGAATGGAAGCTAATATTAAAACCAAGGGTGGAACAGAAAAGATAATAAATATAAAGTTTCTTGATAGGGGTAGTTTTTGGAGAATGTTAAAAAATTTGATATTTTCAAAAGTTAATTTTCAGAGATTTTTTTCATGGGAATTGATTAAGAATGAAAAAATAACTGTAAAATATTACTGAACTCTTTTCGAAAAATACGATATTAAGAGCAGATTTGACATCGGTAAGCTCAACCATTCTAAGTGGCAATTAAAAAAAAAAAACAACCCCTTTCAAAACTGGAGATATGAAGAAATTCGAATAAATGTGTTAGAAAATTCTACAAAGAAATCTGTAGAAAAGTTCAGCGTTTCATTACCGGCATGTACATCACAGACTCAGTGGCAGGGTGCAGAGTGTGCAAGAAGAAGAAGAAGAAGAAGAAGAAGGAAGAAAAGGACAAAATTAAGAGTAATGAGAAGATAAAGAGCAAAAAGAAGAAGAAATTAAGAGGAAGTTGAAGAAGAAGTAGAAGTAAAAACAATTAAGAAGAAGAACAAAAAGAAGACTAAGTTGAAGAAGAAGAAATTAAGAGGAAGGTGAAAAAGAAGTAGAAGAAGGAAAAGAAGGAGAAAATTAAGAGGAAGAAGAAGATGAAGAACAAAAAAAAAGATGAAGATGAAGAGATTAAGAAGTAGAAGGAATATTAAGAAGTATAAGAAAAAGAAGTAAAAAAGAAGAAGAAGTAGAAGGAGAAGAGAAAGGATAAGAAGAAGGAATAGGACAAATAAGACAAGAAAAAGAAGAATAAAAATGACAAGAAAGAGGACGATTGAAAAAAGGAAAAGAAGTAGAAGAAGTTACAGAGAATGATGAGTTATTATTATTAATATAATAAATATACTCTACCGAAACGTACTTCACAGACCCTATGGCAGGGGTGCAGGGGGTGCAACCCCCTGCCGAACGCGAAGCGCGAGTTAATATACTCTACAACTGCAAAGTCACTGACTGATTGACATTAAAGATTTTTATGATGCAGGTTGATTTTCGGGGGTTTTTTCATTGGAAACTCTTTATGAGTGAGATTCGACTGGGGAAAAACTTCAACATTGTTGAAAAGGGGCTCCTATTTTTTTAGGGGGGGCCCAATTTACCCTCGATTTTTGGGACTTTTTATTTCGTTTTTGATAGTTCCGGATGAAAGTTGATATGTTTTGAGAGGGGGTTAAACCCTAGAAAAATTTTCGAAAAACTCAATGGGGGGCGTTTTGGAGGGGGGGTGAAAAAAATGAAATTTCTAAATATTAAGATATTTCAAAAATTCTTTTTTTGTTTTTGTAGTGCTTGTTAAGCTGAACATAATGGTGTTTAGCAGAATTTTTTTAGTCGAACTGTTTAGGGGTGGGGGGTGGGGGGAAATTGCCCAAATTTCTTTTTCAAAAAAGTTGTTTTGGGGAAAAATTTTGGTTTTTATGGTTGATAATGGGAGGTAAGTGTAATTTAGAAAAGATGAAATTGAATAATGCCCCAAATTTGGATTAAGGGGGTTGCTAGGGGGGGATGATTTAGGAGGGTAAATCCCAATATCAAGATATTTGAAAAATTCTTTTTTCCATTAAATAGAGTATAAAAAACTATAGGTGCCCCGATTTGAAAAATTCTGAAAATATCATCCCTCTTGGAATAGGGGGTGAAAAACGCCATTTTACTAATTTTGGGGGGGCAAATGGAGGATATTGGATTTTGAACTTTTTTGTTGATTGTTGGTATCAATTTTTTATCAAAGAAAGTTGATGATAGAAATAGGCTCATGATGAAAAATCATGAGAACGGGTTCTAAACCACGAGGGGTAGTTTGTATAAGGGTTGAAAAAAATTGAGATTCTTGAATATTCGTTTTCTGTAGATTCTATTGATGGGGAATGATAGAACAATGAAAATAAGGTGAAAAGTATTTCCGAACATTTTTTGAAATAACCATCCCCTTGGAAGTTGGGGGTGCCATAATACAGGGATATTACAAGAATGCAATTTTGAAAATTTTTGACTTTTTTGTTTATGAGAAATAGAAACTTTCCTTGACATTATGCTGATATTTGAACTGAGGTTAGAACATAAAATGAGAAAAATTCCTGATTTTTTCATAAGGGTGGTTTTTGAGGGATGTTTTTAAATTTGGTCTTTTTAATTATTGAATTTTCAAAACTTTCATCTATTGAAGTTGATTGACAATAAAAAAATAATTCGAAAGTGTTCATGATGATTTTTCAAAAAAATCATCCCCTTCAGAGTGAGGGATGCCCAAACTGAAGCATCTTGGAAAAATGCCATTTTGGAAATTTTTGGCTTTTTTGTTTAATGATAATTGAAATTTTTTCAGATTGCAAGGAAATATTAAAACCAAGATTAGAACAGGAAACCAAAGAAATTTCAAATTTTCTGATAAGGGTGGTTTTTGGAGGATGTTTTAAAATTGAATCTTTTCAAATATCGAATTTTTGGAAAATTTATTTACGGGGTTCGATTAACAATAAAAAAATAAGTCAAAAGTGTTCCTGAGAATTTTTCGAAAAAATCATCCCTTTCAGAGTGAGGGGTGCTCAAAGTGAGGCATCTTCAAAAAAAGCAATTTTGGGAATTTTTGACTCTTGTTTATGTTAAATTTGAACTTTTCCTGAACGGATGCTGATATCAAACCCAAGGTTAAAACAGGAAACCAAAAGAATTATGATTTTTCCGATAGGGGTGGATTTTGAGCGATGTTTAATAATTTGATCTTTAAAAATGTTGATGTTTTGAAAATTTAATACATGAAAATCAATTTAAAATGAAAAAATAACTCAAAAGTATTCCTGAACATTTTTCGAAAAAATCATCCCCTTCTGAGTAAGGAGTGCCCAAAGTGAAAGATCTTGGAAAAATGCAATTTTGAAAATTTTTCATCTTTTTGTTTATGAAAAATTTGAATTTTTCTGAATGGAAGCTAATATTCAAACCAAGGCTGGAACAGAAAAAATAATAAATTTAAAGTTTCTTGATAGGGGTAGTTTTTGAAGGATGTTGAAAAATTAGATATTTTCAAAAGTTTATTTCCTGAGATTTTTATTCATGGAAATTGATTGAGAATAAAAATATAATTGAAAAATATTCCTGAACGTTTTTCGAAAAATCCAAGCCCTCCTAAGGAAGGGGTGCTTGAATTGCAAAACCTTTAAAAAAGTGTAATTTTGAAAATATTAAACTCTTGTTAATGAAAAATAAAGAATTTCTATAATTGCCAGCTGATATTTAGAGCAGATTTGACATCGGACCCAACTGAAGTTTCTTGATAGGGGTAGTTTTTGGAGGATGTTAAAAAATTAGATCTTTTCAAAAGATAATTTCCAGATATTTTTATTCATGGGAATTGATTAAGAATAAAAAAATAACTGAAAAATATTCTTGATTTTTTTTCTAAAAATATGATATTAAGAGCAGATTTGACATCGGTGAGCTCAACCATTCTAAGTGGCAATTAAAAAAAAAACAGCCCCTTTCAAAACTGGAGATATGAAGAAATTCGAATAAATATGTTTGAAAATTGTACAAAGAAATCTGTAGAAAAGTCCAGCGTTTCGTTACCGGCATGTACATCACAGACTCAGTTGCAGGGTGCAGGGTGTTCAAGAAGAAGATGATGAAGAAGAAGGAAGAAAAGGACAAAATTAAGAGGAATGAGTAGATAAAGAACAAAAAGAAGAAGAAGATGAATAGGAAGAAATTAAGAGGAAGGTGAAGAAGAAGTAGAAGTAAAAACAATTAAGAAGAAGAACAAAAAGAAGACAAAGATGAAGAAGAAGAAATTAAGAGGAAGGTGGAGAAGAAGTAGAAGAAGGAAAAGTAGGAGAAAATTAAGAGGAAGGAGAAGATGAAGAACAAAGAAAAGAAGAAGATGAAGATGAAGAAATTATGAAGAAGTATAAGAAAAAGAAGAAAGAAAGAAGAAGAAGTTGGAGGAGAAGAGCAAGGAGAAGAAGAAGGAATAGGACAAATGAGACAAGAAAAAGAAGAATATTAATGACAAGAAAGAGGACGAATGAAAAAAGGAAAAGAAGTAGAAGAAGTTACAGAGAATGATGAGTTATTATTATTAATTTAATTAATCATTAATATACTGAGCACAATGGTTTGTGGTGGAACATTTTCAGTTGGGACGTTTAGGGGTGATGGGTGGGGAAAATTGCCCAACATGTTTTTTTAAAAAGGTTGTTTTTAGGAAATATTTTTGAATTTATGGTTGATAATAGGAGGTAACTATAGATTGTACAATGAAATATGCAGAGAAGTCCAGCGTTTTATTACCGGCATGTACATCACAGACCCTATGGCAGGGGTGCAGGGGGTGCAACCCCCTGCCGAACGCGAAGCGCGAGTTAATATACTCTACAACTGCAAACACCACTGACTGATTGACATTAAAGATTTTTATGATGCAGGTTGATTTTTGGGGAGTTTTCTGGTGGAAACTCTTTATGAGTGAGATTCGACTGGGGAAAAACTCCAACATTGTTGAAAAGGGGCTCCCATGTTTTTAGGGGGGGCCCAATTTACCCTCGATTTTTGGGACTTTTTATTTCGTTTTTGGTGCTGTTTTATGAAAGTTCATGCTATTTTAGAGGGGGTTGAACCCTAGAAAAAATTTCGAAAAACCCAATGGGGGGCGTTTTGGAGGGGGGGTCAAAAAAGTGGAAATTCTAAATATTGAGATATTTTGAAAATTCTTTTTTTGATTTTGTAGTGCTTGTTAAGCTGAGCACAACGGTGTGTGGCGGAATTTGTTTGTTCGATTTGTTTAGGGGTGGGGGGTGGGGGAAAATTGCTCAAAATTATTTTTCAAAAAAGTTGTTTTAGGGAAAAATTCTAGTTTTTATCGTCGATAATGGGAGGTAAGTGTATTTTAAAAAAGATGAAATTGAATAATGCCCCAAATTTTGATTAAGGGGGTTGCTAGGGGGGGATGAATTAGGGGGGTAAATCTAAATATCGAGATATTTGGAAAATTCTTTTTCCCATAAAATAGAGCATAGAAAACTATAGGTGCCCCAATTTGAAAAATTTTGAAAAAATCATCCCTCCCGGAGTAGGGGTCGAAAAACGCCATTTCACTGATTTTGGGGGGGCAAATGGAGGAAATTGGATTTTGAACTTTTTTGTTTATTGATAATATTGATTTTCCATTAAAGGAAGTTGATGATAGAAATAGGCTAATGCTGAAAATTGATAGAAACGGGTTTTTAATTACAAGGGGTAGTTTGTATGGGGGTTGAAAAAAATTGCGATATTCGTATATTCGTTTTCTATAGATTTTATTGGTGGGGAATGATAGAGTAATGAAAATAAGGTAAAATGTATTCGTGAACATTTTTCAAAATAACCATCCCCTTCGACGTTAGGGGTGCCCAAATACAGGGATATTACAAGGATGCAATTTTGAAAATTTTTGACTTTTTTGTTTATGAGAAATATGAACTTTTCTTGACATAATGCCGATATTTGGACTGAGGTTAGAACATAAAATGAGAGAAATTTTTGATTTCTTCATAAGGGTGGTTTTTGGGGGATGTTTTAAAATTTGGTCTTTCTAATTATTGAATTCTCAAAACTTTCATCTATGAGAGTTGATTGTCAATAAAAAAATAATTCGAAAGTGTTCATGATGATTTTTCGAAAAAATCATCCCCTTCAGAGTGAGGGATGCCCGAACTGAAGCATCTTGGAAAAATGCCATTTTGGAAATTTTTGACTTTTTTCTTTGATCATAATTGAGATTTTTTCTGATTGCAAGGGAATATTGAAACCAAGGTTTGAACAGGAAACCAAAGAAATTTCAAATTTTTTGATAAGGGTGGTTTTTGGAGGATGTTTTAAAATTGAATCTTTTCAAATATCGAATTTTTGGAAACTTTATCCACGGGGTTTGATTAACAATAAAAAAATAAGTCAAAAGTGTTCTTGAGAATTTTTCGAAAAAATCATCCCCTTCAGAGTGAGGAGTGCTCAAAGTGAGGCATCTTCAAAAAAATTAATTTTGGAAATTTATGACCTTTTTGTTTATAAAAAATTTGAACTTTTCCTGAGAGGATGCTGATATTAAATCCAAGGTTAAAACAGAAAACCGAAAAAATTTCAATTTTTTGATAGGGGTGGCTTTTGAGCAATGTTTAATAATTTGATCTTTTTGAATGTTGATTTTTTTTAAATTTATACATGAGAATTAAATTAAAATGAAAAAATAACTGAAAAGTATTCATGAACATTTTTCGAAAAAATCATCCCCTTCTGAGTAAAGGGTGCTCAAAGTGAAAGATCTTGAAATAATGCAATTAGGAGTGTCTAAAGTTGGAAATCTTGAAGAAATTGATTCCGATAATGTTGCGTTTCGTTGTACATGGAAAATTAGGACTTTTTGAATGATGATAGACATTGAATTATTCCTACATTAATATACTCTACAACTGCAAAAGTCACTCATTGACATTAAAGATTTTAATGATGCAGACCGAATCTCGGGGGGTTTCCTATTGGATGGTCTTTGGCCTTGGGCAAAACCATGGGGAAAACTCCAACATTGTTGAAAAGTGCCCCCCATTTTTTTAGGGGGGGGGGGGGCTTAATTTACCCTAGATTTTTGGGACTTTCTATTTGAAGTTTGGTGGTTTTTGATGAAAGTTATTGCTATTTTAAAGGGGGTTGAACAATAGAAAAAATCTGTGATTTAATACGATTTTGAGAGCAGATTTGACATCGGATTTTAAATCGATTTAATACGACTATGAAGAAGAAGTAGAAATTAAGAGGAAGGTGAAGAAGAAGAAAAAGAAGGAGAAAATTAAGAGGAAGGAGAAGATGAAGAACAAAAAAAAGAAGAAGATGAAGATGAAGAAATTAAGAAGAAGTAGAAGCAAAATGAAGTAGTATAAGGAAAATGAAGTAGTATAAGAAAAAAAAAGAAAAAAGAAGAAGAAGTAGGAGGAGAAGAAGAAGAAGAAGAAATAGGAGAAATGAGACAAGAAAAAGAAGAATAAAAATGACAAGAAAGAGGATGAATGGAAAAAGGAAAAGAAGTAGAAGAAGTTACAGAGAATGATGAGTTATTATTATTAATTTAATTAATTATTAATATACTGAGCACAATGGTTTGTGGCGGAACATTTTCAGTTGGGCCGTTTATTGATGAGGGGTGGGGGAGAGTCCAGCGTTTTATTACCGGCATGTACATCACAGACCCTATGGCAGGGGTGCAGGGGGTGCAACCCCCTGCCGAACGCAAAGCGCGAGTTAATATACTCTACAACTGCAAAGTCACTGACTGACTGACATTAAAGATTTTCATGATGCAGGTTGATTTTTGGGGAGTTTTCTGGTGGAAACTCTTTATGAGTGAGATTTGACTGGGGAAAAACTCCAACATTGTTGAAAAGGGGCTCCCATGTTTTTAGGGGGGGCCCAATTTACCCTCGATTTTTGGGACTTTTTATTTGGTTTTTGATGGTTTTGGATGAAAGTTAATATGATTTGAGAGGGGGTTGAACCCAAGAAAAAATTTCGAAAAACTCAATGGGGGGCGTTTTGGAGGGGGGGTGAAAAAAGTGAAATTTCTAAATATTGAGATATTTTGAAAATTCTTTTTTGGATTTTGTAGTGCTTGTTAAGCTGAACACAATGATTTGTGGCGGAAATTTTTTAGTCGATAGGTTTAGGGGTGGGGGGTGGGGGAAAATTGCCAAAAATATTTTTTCAAAAAAGTTGTTTTGAGGAAAAATTTCGGGTTTTATTGTTGATAATGGGAGGTAAGTGTATTTTAAAAAGGATGAAATCAAATGGTGCCCAAAATATTGATTTAGGGGGTTGCTAGGGGGGGGATGAATTAGGGGGGTAAATCTAAATATCAAGATATTTGAAAAATTCTTTTTTCCATTAAATAGAGCATAAAAAACTGTAGGTGCCCCGATTTAAAAAATTTAGAAAAAATCATCCCCCCCGGAGTAGGGGGCGAAAAACGCCATTTCACTGATTTTGGGGGGGCAAATGGAGGAAATTGGATTTTGAACTTTTTGGTTGATTGATAATATTGATTTTTTATCAAGAAAAGTTGATGATAGAAATAGGCTGATGCTGAAAATTCATGGGAACGGGTTTTAAATTACAAGGGGTAGTTTGTATAGGGGTTGAAATAATTTGAGATTTTCATTTATTTGTTTTCTGTAGATTTTATTGGTGGGGAATGATAGAGCAATGAAATGAAGGTAAAAAGTATTCGTGAACATTTTTCGAAATAATCATCCCCTTGGAAGTTAGGGGTGCCATAATACAGGGATATTACAAGGATGCAATTTTGAAAATTTTTTACTTTTTTGTTTATGAGAAATATGATTTTTTCTTGACACTATGCTGATATTTGAACTGAGGTTAGAACATAAAATGAAAGAAATTCGTGATTTTCCCATAAGGGTGGTTTTTGAGGGATGTTTTAAAATTTGGTCTTTTTAATTATTGGTTTTTTGAAACTTTCATCTATGGGAGTTGATTGATAATGAAAAAATAATTTGAAAGTGTTCATAATGATTTTTTGAAAAAATCATCCCCTTCAGAGTGAGGGATGCCCGAACTGAAGAATCTTGGAAAAATGCTATTTTGGAAATTTTTGACTTCATTGTTTCATGATATTTGAGACTTTTTATGATTGCAAGTGAATATTAAAACAAAGGTTACACAGGAAACCAGAGAAATTCCAAATTTTCTGATAAGGGTAGTTTTTGGAGGATGTTTTAAAATTGAATCTTTTCAAATATCGAATTTTTGGAAAATTTATTCACGGGGTTTGATTAACAATAAAAAAATAAGTCAAAAGTGTTCTTGAGAATTTTTCGAAAAAATCATCCCTTTCAGAGTGAGGGGTGCTCAAAGTGAGGCATCTTCAAAAAAATCATTTTTGGGAATTTTTGACTCTTTTGTTTATGATAAATTTGAACTTTTCCTGAAAGGATGCTGATATCAAACCCAAGGTTAAAACAGAAAACCGAAAGAATTATGATTTTTCCGATAGGGGTGGCTTTTGAGCGATGTTTAATAATTTGATCTTTGAAAATGTTGATGTTTTTAAAATTTGATACATGAAAATCAATTTAAAATGAAAAAATAACTCAAAAGTATTCCTGAACATTTTTCGAAAAAATCATCCCCTTCTGAGTAAAGGGTGCCCAAAGTGAAAGATCTTGAAATAATGCAATTTTGAAAATTTTTCACTTTTTTGTTTATGAAAAATTTGAATTTTTCTGAATGGTAGCTAATATTTAAACCAAGGATGAAACAGAAAAGATAATAAATTTCAAGTTTCTTGATAGGGGTAGTTTTTGGAGGATGTTAAAAAATTAGATTTTTTCAAAACTTAATTTTCTGAGATTTTTATCCATAGGAATTGATTATGAATAAATAAGTAACTGAAAAATATTCTTGAACGTTTTTCGAAAAATCCATCCCCTTCTAAGGAAGGGTGCATGAATTGCAAAACCTTTAAAAAAGTGTAATTTTTTAAATATTAAACTCTTGTTAATGAAAAATTTAGAATTTCTATAATTGCCAGCTGATATTAAGAGCAGATTTGACATCGAAAAGCACAACCCTTCTAAGTGACATTTAAAAAAAAACAACCCCTTTCAAAATTGGAGATATAAAGAAATTTGAACAAATGTGTTTGAAATTTGTCCAAAGAAATATGCAGAGAAGTCCAGCGTTTTATTACTGGCATGTACATCACAGACCCTATGGCAGGGGTGCAGGGGGTGCAACCCCCTGCCGAACGCGAAGCGCGAGTATAATTTTATAGGTCGCCTGAGTGGAAGATTTGAAAGTAACGTTATCTGGCGTGCACAGTCACACTAATCGTAATTACTTTATTACTTTTCTAAGCTTTCCACTCATTTATTATTTTTCCTTTATATCTTTCTTTATGTCTTTCTCTTCTACGATTTTTTGGTTTCGTTAATCATTGTCTTCTCTATCAATTATCCTCCCAGCTATGATGCTATGTAAAAAACAGATCCTTGAAATTGTCACTTCCTTATCTTTTTTATATTTTCTGCTTGATTGTTTTTGCTTCATTTTTTTGCTGATATCAGCATGATTCTAAGACTAGTACGTGGATACTGGAGTAGAGGTTGACTCAAAAATTCCAAACTAGTTCAGGAATAAAACCCGAAACCATTGGAGTGGCGGTTGAACTCTCCAACTGCTACACTACGATCAAGTATAGAGATAGCAACAATGTATCGACATTTTAAAATATAGATTTTCTGCTTCCGATATATCGATATTCATATATCGATATTTTGCTTTCGATATATTGACAGTATCGATGTTTCCCTTCCGATAAATCGATATTTTAATTTCTTTGCCAGCACTGGATCAAGTAGATGTCTCGTTCACTTTTTCTAACCCCTCGCCACTCTTAAATTCTCTTTTATCCCAATCATCCTCTCTCCCACTCTCTATCCTTTACCGTCTCTAACACTTTACCCCTCACTCACTCATTCTTTCTCTCTTGCACACACTCTTTCTCTCTTTCCCACTCTCTCTCCAACACTTTAAATCCATACTTAAGCAGCAGAACCTCTTTCAAGTTAACAACTTCATCAATATCTTTTATCCTCTCATTTTGCCTTTCCATTATTATTTCACTCTCTCTCTCTCTCTCTTTATTCCTCTTCACTCTACCATTCTCTTTCACATTTCTCCTTTCTTCTTGAAACGTTCTTTGTCTTTCTGTATTCAAACATTTTTTAACCATTCTCTTATTTATGCCTTCTTTATTTTTTTCCTTCTTTCCACAACAATCTCATCCACTTCCTTTGACTCACTCTCTTTCTCCCATCTTTATCATTTTTCTTTTTCTTTTTACTCGAATATCTCTACTTCCTCTTTCTGCCTCTTTCATCTCTCAACCCTTCTTTGCTACACCTCTTCTCGCTAATTTATTTCCTTTTTCATCCTTTCAATCTATTCAATTTCTTTATTTCGTCTCTGCCACTCTCCCACTCTCTAAATCAATCTCTCTCTCTCTATCTTCTCTCACTGTCTCTTCCTATATTTATCTTACTCTCTCATTTTCACTTTTTCATTCTTACTCTCTCCCCCCTCCCTCCGTCTTTCTCACTCTCTCTCTATCTATCTCACTCTATCTAATTCTCTCTCTCTATCTGTATCTCACTCTCTCACTCTTTCTCTCACATTTCTTCTTTCTTCTTGAAACGCCCTTTCTCATTCTATCTCTTTCATCTTCCAAACTCTTTTGTAACTCCTTCTTTCCTCAGTTATCCTCTCATTTTTACCTCACATCCTTCTCCTCATACTAATCTCTCTAGCTTTCTCTCTCAATAGGTTAAGTGTAAGAGAGGGACACCGTCCCTAACTTCGCCTTTTCATACAAATGTATCACCAAGCTTTTTTCCTTTTTTTTTCTATATATCATATTAATATCATTTTCAGTAATAATTTCATGTTTGTATATAGTTAAAAAGTTTATGTAATAAGTAACTGATAATGTTTTATGTAATAATACTTGGTGATGCCTATATATTGTATTTTATACTAGTAACTGTCCAACTATTATTTGCATGAATAAAGAAATCAATCAATCAATCAATCACTCCCTATCTCTTACTCTCAGTTTCTTATATCTCTCAAATTCATTTTCACTAACTCTTTTACTCTCACAGACAATCTCATCTGTTTCCTTTTTTATCCCCTTTCTCTTTCTCTCACACACTCTCTCTCCCTTTGTCACTCTCTCTTACTCATTCATTCCTCTCTCTCTCTTCCTCGCTCTCTCTCTCTCTCTCTCTCCCACTTTCTCCCTTTTACACACTCTCTCACGCTCTCTTTTTCTCCCTTTCTCACACTCTCTTATTCATTATCACTCTCTCTTCCTCGCTCACACTTTCTCCCTTTCACTCCCTTTCACTCACGCTCTCTCTTTCTCTCTCTGTTTCTCGCTTTCTCCGTTTATCACACTTTATTACTCACTCACACTCTCCCTCATTCTCGCTCACTCTCTAGCTCTCACTTTCTCCCTTTCACACACGCTCTCACACTCTCTTTCTCGCTCTCATTTTCTCCCTTTCACTCACTCTCTCACGCTCTTTTTCTCGCTCTCACTTTCTCCCTTTCACACACTATCTTTTTCTCTCTCTCTCTCCCTTTCACACACTATCTATCGCTCTCACGCTCTCTTTATCTCTCACTCACTCGCTCTCACTTTCTCCCTCTCACACACTCTTTTTCTCTTACTCACTCTCTCTCGCTCCACTTTCTCCCTTTTACACACTCTTTCACGCTCTCTCTCTCTCTTGCCTTCACTTTCTCCCATTCACACACTCTCTCACGCTCTCTCGCTCTCTTCTACTTTCTTTTACTCTACCCTATTTTTCTCTTGAAAAAGAGAGAGAATAATTCGAATTGTGGCTGCAATTCACAAAACCTGCGTTGAAATATCCCGCCAACCGACCTATCTACACTTAATTATACCTTCCAATCCTTTCCAAAGCCAGTTAAATCTACTATCTTCTTATCCGCCTCATTCTTCCATTAAAACTCTTCCTCTAATCTTGTGGCAGGCTCCTCCTCCTCCTCCTCCACCTCCTCTTCCACCTCTTCCACCTCTTCCACCTCCTTCTCCTCCTACTCCTCCTCTTCCACCTCCTCCACAACCTCCTTCTCCTCCTCTTCCACCTCCTCCACCTTCTTCTTCTCCTCCTCCTACTTCTCCTCCACCTCCTCCTCCTCCACCACCACCTCCTTCTCCTTTTCCGCCACAGCTTAGCCCGCAGTCTATTTTCTATCTGAAATGCCATCTTTCTGCCTCGAAATATGAGTTCTTTCTACAGAAGTTATCAACAAGAGAGCAAAAGAACAAAAAATACGGACGACGCTCTTTTCATTTGGATTTCAACTTTCAGAAATTTCCTGGAAAAGATAAGGATTTCAAAAGGTTGAAAGGTGATTTTATGATCTTCTTGTCCCATTTCCAAAGATGATCTCCTGGAATCAAGATTCAAATCAAAATACTGTTACAATAATATTCATAACATGATCAGTAGAAGCATTGATAACTCTGATTCAGTTACGTAACTGTGAGGGAGGACCAATAAGATGGATAGATCCCCCTTCGCAGGGACTCAAAGATCAAAGAAGTTTTGGAATTTCAACAAGTCCTGAGAGACAATTTTCTACAAATAGTCAAAGAAGATGTCACACATCGCTAAAAATGTGGTTTTCGAGGGATTATTTTTTAAAAAATTTCCGGAGGAGTACCCCGAACTATCTTTTTGAAAGACATTTTCAAACATGTTGCCGTACTGCCCCCTAATGTGTGGAGAGGTGGATCAAAATAGCAGATTCAGATGACTCAATTTGTGTAAATTTACAATGTACATGAATGATAAAAGTATTATTAATATTAGCAACTCTCATATCCCCTAACTGGAGTGACGTACAGTTATTTTTAAAAGTAGACATTATGATTGAATAGTTTGAATAGAAAAGATAATAAATCAAACATATACAGTAAACCCTCGTTAATCCGGACCCCATTAATACGGACTTCGCTTAATCCGGACAGCCATTGGATCGCAGTTTTAATGCGCAGAATGCTGATTAGTAGCATGCGATCGTCACTGTACGACTGCGCCATCTCATTGTACAAGAAATTAACACAAAAGGAAGGCAAATGAAGATCAACTCCTTCTTCAAACCAGTGAAACCAGTTCAGTCACGTGAGGACGAACCTCAACCCTCATGTTCAAAGTAATTTTGTCTTTTTTCGTTGTCTCATTTTTTGTATGGACGTAAATACCAAGTGTATATTTTTGTTCAAATGTAACTACTGTATGTACTGTTTGTACAATATTTACAGTATTTTTATATTCAGAATATACATACTATTTAAGTTTATCTGCAAAAGGTGTTTCATTATATAGAAGGGGTACCCAAAAATCACTGTCTTTCTTCGTTTAAGATTATTTGTTTTAATCCGGACTTTCGTTAATCCGGACGACTTGGAGCCCCAATTAGTCCGGATTAACGAGGGTTTACTGTATATTTTAAGGTATAGTACAGCAGAAATTATTGATGATTGTTGAAAAAAAAGAAGAAAAATATAGAGCTTGGATCTGAGAGGTGAATTACACAGGAGGATGAATTACACGAAGTCTTGGCCATTGAGGCCATTCTTACACTTAACCTTTTACCTCAACATGTCCTACTCGTTTACATTGATATTGATGAAATTGTCTAATACTGATTATCTAAGTGAGATAAATCAATTCAAATGAGATAAATTAAAATTTAAAAATGTACAAAATGTACATTAGAACAAAAAATGAAAGCAAATTGAAAATTTGTAGAGGAAAAGGAAAATTATTATAAAAACTAGCTATTGTGCCCGTCCTTCTTACGGATTATGTTTAGAAATAAGACTAAATATGTTTCGGCTTTTTTGATAGCAACGATCATGAAGTTGTTAGCAGCTTAGGCCCCGTTCAGACGATACAGTTTTTTTGCGGTACGGTTTTTTTACTGTATGGCGTCAACTGTACTGTGATGTTCACACGGTCCGGCTTTGCTGCTTATTGCTGTGCTCTCCTCCTTCTTCCATTGCGCTTCCAGTTCAGTTTTATTTATTCCAGTCCAGGATTTTTTATTTTATTTTTGTAAGATTTTTTAAATAAGTTTCTTACTGAAGGTTTCTCTTAAATTTTGATCAAAGTACGCAAATTCTGGTTTCAATATTCTACACATTTTTCTCTCATTATTTTTATATTAATCTTAAGTCTTGTCCCACAAGGCGGGTCTCTCATATATTAGAGAAATTAAATTTTCACAATTAATATCTTCCACTTCTGGACACTGGAATTCACTAATAAGAAGACCAATGCTGAAGAATATCAATGAAGAAGATCAAAACGATCTGAAGACTGCTTCCAGCGTAATAAGCGTATCGTTTGAACATATCCATTACCGGTACAATACATGTGCCACCGGATACGGATAGTTATTTTGCGGTACAGCTGATTTTAGTGATACAGTTTTCGAAGACAAAACCGAATGTAGAAATCGGCTAGAACAGCTTTTTTACTGGATCCAGTCGAAACAGTATTGTGTGAACATACAATATGAAATGTACATGCAAACGAAAGCACTGCAAAATAACTGATACAGCAAATTTACTGTACCGCACAAAAACTGTATCGTGTGAACGGGCCCTTAGTAAACAACTTAGAACGTCAGCAATTCAGTGACAGGTATCAGAGAGAATATTTTTTGAGAACAGCTGATTAATATATCATGATAAATTACGTGATTTGTTCTTATGTGGTAATAATAGTGCTACCTGGCGAATTCCCAAGAGCCTGGCACAAACCGCACCTTCCTAAAATGTTAATTTTTGTTTTGATAAATTGAAATTAGAAAATTTTTTTTTTTTTTTCAACAAAGAAATAATTGATAAAACATAAGATGAGCTTTAATTCACCAGACATATGTTTCCTAAAAGACTGCAATGCTCCGACTACACAAGTCTGCAGACAGCGTAAATAACGCCGCGAAGGGCCTACCATTTATATTCGAGAACAGCTGATTGATATACAGTATCATGATAAATTACGTGATTTGTTCTTATTCTTATGTGGTAATAAAACTTGGAAGAAATGTATCCAAAATCGCACAATACTTGGTTTTTAAACGTTTATTATTCTGTTGAAAAAAAAGTTAATTTAGTTTTTATAGCTAAAGACATTGTCAATAATGTTTTCAATACTGTTCAATAACTAAAATCCCGATCGATGCTCTCGTTTTTGAGGAGAAGGCCGCGTAAAATGTATCCAAAATCGCACAGTACTTGGATTTTAAACGTTTATTACTCTGTTAAAAAAAAAGTTAATTTAGTTTTTTATAGCTAAAGACATTGTCAATAATGTTTTCAATACTGTTCAATAACTAAAATCCCGATCGATGCTCTCGTTTTTGAGGAGAAGGCCGCGAAAAATACCTTTGCGGCCGTGACAGACAGACAGACAGACAGACAGACAGACAGACAGACAGACAGACAGACAGACAGACAGACAGACAGACAGAAAGTGAGATTAGACTATTTTCGGCTTATTTAATGTATAAAACGTAAAAATAACCAAAAAATATACAATTCTGATAAATGTACAGACAAAACTCTAATTTTATTTATATAGATAAATAGATAAATTAACTTAGAGGATTATAGTATAATTGATCATGCAGTCGCCTTAAGGCATAGTGACAATCTACATAAATAAAATTAGAGTTTTGTCTGTACATTTATCAGAATTGTATATTTTTTGGTTATTTTTACGTTTTATACTTTAAATAAGCCGAAAATAGTCTTATCTCACTTTCTGTCTGTCTGTCTGTCTGTCTGTCTGTCTGTCACGGCCGCAATGGTATTTTTCGCGGCCTTCTCCTCAAAAACGAGAGCATCGATCGGGATTTTAGTTATTGAACAGTATTGAAAACATTATTGACAATGTCTTTAGCTATAAAAAACTAAATTAACTTTTTTTTCAACAGAATAATAAACGTTTAAAAACCAAGTATTGTGTGATTTTGGATACATTTCTTCCAAGTTTTATTACCACATAAGAATAAGAACAAATCACGTAATTTATCATGATATATCAATCAGCTGTTCTCAAATATAAATGGTGGCCCTTAGCGGCGTTATTTACGCTGTCTGCAGACTTGTGTAGTCGGAGCATTGCAGTCTTTTAGGAAACATATGTCTGGTGAATTAAAGCTCATCTTATGTTTTATCAATTATTTCTTTGTTGAAAAAAAAACAAAATTTTCTAATTTCAATTTATCAAAACAAAAATTAACATTTTAGGAAGGTGCGGTTTGTGCTAGGCTCTTGGGAATTCGCCAGGTAGCACTATTATTACCACATAAGAACAAATCATGTAATTTATCATGATATATTAATCAGCTGTTCTCAAAAAATATTCTCTCCGATACCTGTCACTGAATTGCTGACGTTCTAAGTTGTTTACTAAGGGCCCGTTCACACGATACAGTTTTTGTGCGGTACAGTAAATTTGCTGTATCAGTTATTTTGCAGTGCTTTCGTTTGCATGTACATTTCATATTGTATGTTCACACAATACTGTTTCGACTGGATCCAGTAAAAAAGCTGTTGTAGCCGATTTCTACATTCGGTTTTGTCTTCGAAAACTGTATCACTAAAATCAGCTGTACCGCAAAATAACTATCCGTATCCGGTGGCACATGTATTGTACCGGTAATGGATATGTTCAAACGTTACGCTTATTACGCTGGAAGCAGTCTTCAGATCGTCAGCATTGATCTTCTTCATTGATATTCTTCAGCATTGATCTTCTTATTAGTGAATTCCAGTGTCCAGAAGTGGAAGATATTTATTGTGAAAATTTAATTTCTCTAATATATGAGAGACCCGCCTTGTGGGACAAGACTTAAGATTAATATAAAAATAATGAGAGAAAAATGTGTAGAATATTGAAACCAGAATTTGCGTACTTTGATCAAAATTTAAGAGAAACCTTCAGTAAGAAACTTATTTAAAAAATCTTACACAAATAAAAAAATATCCTGGACTGGAATAAATAAAACTGAACTGGAAGCGCAATGGTGGGAGTTGCTGGTCTCCTATCGGGCGCCTCCCCAGGTGGCGGATTTGGGAATGCCTCCTAGATATAGGTGGTACCGGGGAAATGAAATACCCGGGGTGGACCAAAACCAGCATAGAAACTGCTGCCTTGCAGGAAGAAAACCCCAATAGAAAATTGACTGCTGTCTTGTAGTTCAGCATTGGTTTGTTAAAGGCTAAGGAAGGAAACCTGAAAAAATTCCCTGGTCCTCCAGGTTGGGGTTTGGATGTGGGGCTAACTCCCCCACTCCATAAAAAAAACATTTGTTATGGAAGCACAAAATGATAGGAACGGACGGCCCTCAAGGAATTTAGTAAAGGAACAGACATTTAAACGATCGCTGGATAGGAACCGTTGGTGACAATTACTAGTACAGGCCAAGACCCGTCCTGGGTTGTAGGGCCACTGAAGAAGAAGAAGAAGGAAGCGCAATTGAAGAAGGAGGAGAGCACAGCAATAAGCAGCAAAGCCGGACCGTGTGAACTTCACAGTACAGTTGACGCCGTACAGTAAAAAAACCGTACCGCAAAAAAACTGTATTGTCTGAACGGGGCCTAAGCTGCTAACAACTTCATGATCGTTGCTATCAAAAAAGCCGAAACATATTTAGTCTTATTTCTAAACATAATCCGTACGAAGGACGGGCACAATAGCTAGTAGTATATATATTTATATCATATCATACTATTTATACTATTAATGTATACTAAGAATATATATTTTAATAATTAATCTTAGATTGTGGTGTTGAAGATCCATTTTGTCTCCACTAATATAATAATAAAAACTTAAAAAACAGTTTTGAGTGGAAATTGTGACAACTTTTTCTGGTCACAATTTCCACTCGAAAATGTTTTATAAGTTGTTATTAATCTTAGATAATTTGGTTATATTCCTCTATTGTCTCTACTTATTATTGTTAAATTAACATTTAATATTGTAATAGCTTTCATTTTTCATATTGTAATAAATGTTCGGAAAGGAGGCAGATTTGGGGAAACCCATTACTCCTCATTGAAATAAATTGGACCGGTGGTTCGGAGCCCACCTAAAACTGTAGGTCCAACTCATCAATCACCATCATCCAATTCATCACCCACGCACAGATCTCAGACCTATGTGGGCTTTATCCTCTCAAAAAAAAAATATATAGTTTTAAGTAGGCCTGCTAAAGTTTGTCTACTTGAAAAATACATATTTAGTAAAAGTCTGGATCTAACATTGACAATGATGCTAAAAAAACTTGATGAAATTCACTTTTACATACAATATGGGTTGAAATAATGCTAGATTGTATAAATTCATGTCTAGAATCGCTTAATGTGGTTCTAGAGAGATTTTTCCAAAAATTTCCCGGGTGAGTACCCCGAACGACCCTTTGAAATGTATAGCTAGTCTAACATTTTCGTTTTAGTGGAGAATTATAATTATTATTATATTTTAAGTGTAAGAATTCTAACACTAGTCCAAAAAATTAAAAGTGTTTATTGACAATTTATAACTAGATAAATTTAGAGAATTTAAATAAATTGGTAGAAAACCCCTTCTTCTTCCCGATTGGTTTACTATAATATTGTCTTGAGCTCATTGACCCTCCCCACCATTGAAAAGGTTAGTAGTAAAGTGGCTAGAGCTCCCAACTTCCACGGGTTCGATTCTTGTTCAGGATTGGTATTTTCATCATTTTTTTCCTTTTTGAATAAATAGCTATATAATATACAGGGTGTTTCGAAACTCTCTACCAATACGTCTAGTATAGGCAGTGTTTCTGGACCACTAACAAAAGTAAATATCGTAATAACTTTTTTTTAAAGTTCCCAGTTACTCACACAGCCGCCATTTTGATTTTTTCACTCATTATTTTTTTATTCAAACACCTCTGAATGTATAATTTTGAAATTTGGCATACAGCCTTTTAACAATTGAAGCACTCTAAAAAACATTAATCAAAATTTTCCGACATCAAAAAACAAAATGGCGGCCATTTAAAATCTTTGAACAGGATTAAATTAATAATGGCTGATGATATCAAAATTTGACTGAAATAACGTTTTTTAAATATTTTTATTGCAAAACCAACGATACCTCATTTTTTAAGATTGACCAACAATTAACAGAGATATGCTACTTTTTAGGGTGTGAGGTGGTTGAGAACGGGTTGCAATTGTTCGCTTCCAACCACCACACACCCTAAAGAGTAGAATATCTCTGTTAATTGTTGGTCAATCTTAAAAAATGAAGTATCGTTGGATTTGCAATAGAAATATCTAAAAGAAGTTATTGTAGTCAAGTTTTGATATTATTAGCCATTATTAATTATTCCTGTTCAAAGATTTCAAATGGCCGCCATTTTGTTTATTGATTTCGGAAAATTCTGAATAATTTTTTTTAGATTGTTCCAATTGTTGAAAATCTGTATGCAAAATCTCAAAATTATACATTCAGAGGTGTTCGAATAAAAAAATGATAAGTGAAAAAAACAAAATGGTGGCTGTGTGAGTAACTGGGGATTCTAGAAAAAATTTATTACAATATTTACTTTTGTTAGTGGTCCAGAAACACTGCCTAGAAGTATTGGTAGAGAGTTCCGAAACACCCTGTATATTGGTAGAGAAGCCCTCCTTCTTCCTGTATGGCTATATATTGTCTTAACTCCTCACCCCTCTTAACCACGGAAAGGTTAGTCTTGAAATAGCTAGAACTCCTGACTGCCACGGGTTCGATTCTCGTTCAGGATTGGTATTTGCAACATTTTTTAAATATTTTCTACCTATTTCGTTGCCATATGCTCCTCGTTACCGAATGTAAGTCACGCAGTGCGATGAAAAGGGGTGGGGGTAACGGAAGCGGGAGGGGAGGGGTATCAGCCATTCAAATTATATTCGTGAGTGAGGAGTATAGCATTAGTGAGACCTCCTTCAATGCAGTAGTGTAGTGAGGCCTCTAGGAGAGATGAAATGAGATGAGTTCCAGTCTCGAAATTTATATTAATCACGTCTCGTGCATCAAAATTGTGACGAGCGTTTAATGTTCCTCTCTTCGTCTCCTCCTCCTCCTCCTCCTTCTCCGAAAATTCACTTTTCATACTCGTTCTTCTCCTATTATTCTTCTCCTTCCTGCCACTTTCTTTCCACCTCACTGGTCCACACCTTCTCTTCCTTCTTTTTCGTTTTTTCCATTCCTCGTCCTCTCTTCTTTTCATTTCTTTTCCTTGTCCTCCTCCTCCTCCTCCTTCTCCTCTTTCTCCTCCTCCTCCTCCTCCTCCTTCTTCTTCTCGTTCTCCTCCTCCTCCTCTTTCTCCTCTTCCTCCACCTCCTCCTCCTCCTCCTTCTTCTTCTCGTTCTCCTCCTCCTCATGTTTCTCCTCCTCCTCCTCTTTCTCCTCTTCCTCCACCTCCTCCTCGTCCTACTCCTTCTCGTCCTCCTTCCGTTTTCACATCTCCTTCTCATCACTTTATTTTTCCCCATTTTCTTCTTTTTCTTCTCGTCCTTCTTTTTCTTCTCGTCCTTCTTTTTCTTCTTTATATTTTCTCTTTCTTTTTCTTATTCCACTTCGCCATCTCGTCCACCTCCTCCTCCTTCTCGTCTTTCTCCTCCATTTTCTCATCTCCTTCTCATCACTTTCTTTCTCCTCATTCTCTTATTTTTCTTCTCATCCTTCTTTTTCTTCTTTATCTTCTCCTTCTTTTTCCCCTAATCCTTCTTTTTCTTCTTTATCTTCTCCTCCTTCTTTTTCTTCTTTATCTTCTCCTCCTCCTTCTTCTTCCCCTTCTCCATCTCCTACTCCTCCTTCTTCTTCTCGTTTACCTTCTCTTCCTGCACCACCTCCTGCTTCTTTTTCCTCTTATTTCACTTCTTCTTGTGTTTCCAATTCTTTTTCTCATCTTCCTCCTTCTTCACCTCCTCTTTCTCCTTCTTCACCTCCTTTTCATCGTTCTTCTTAGAAGCTTACACTCAGTCCTCTCACTCTTTCGTTGTTTTTCCTTTATCTTTCCATATTCTACATTTACTCATTCTCCAAAGCTCCTCCTCCTTCTCCTCTTCCTCCTCATCATCCTCCTCCTCCTTCTCCTCTTCCCTCCTTCTATTCCTCCTCCTCAGTCCTCACTACTCCTCTTCTCCTCCTACTCCTCCTCCACCTACTCTATTTTTTCCTCCTCTACTTCCTCCTCCTCCTACTACTCCTCCTTCTCCACCTCTCCACCACTCACACCAAGACCACCTGCTCCATTTCCTCACCACCTTCTCCTCCTAAACTTTTACCTACTTTTTCCTTTTCTTTTTCTTCTTATTCTTCTCTTTCTCCTGCTCCTTCCCCTTATTTTCGTACGTTTATCAGAGTAACTAACACTCACTCCTCGAACTCTTTCGTTGTCTTTATTCTACTTCCCATTTACTTCTTACCCCCATCCTCCTTCTCCGCCTCTTCCTCCGGCTCTCCCTCCTCCTCCTTCTCCTCCTCCTTTTTCTCCCCGTCCTCCTCCTTCTCCTCCCCCTCCTCCCCCTCCTCCTCCTCCTCCTCCTCCTCCTCCTCCTCCTCCTGCTCCTTTTGTATTTAAGTAGCTTTCCTCGGCTCACAGATTCTTATTTTTCTTCCATTCTACCTTCCTTCTCCCTCTTCTTCTTTTAGTTTTTCTCCTCCTATCCAAGTAGCTTTTTTCATCTCCCTGCTTTCTCTTATTCTCCCAAACTATCTTCTCTGGTCCCTCTTCCTTCTCCTTCATACACTCAAGTAGCATTTCTCGGCGGTTCCCGGTCTGAACTTTATTAGCTGCAGCCAGTGAATCAAATTTGATAAATCTCTGCCTTTCCACACTCTCTCTCTCTCTCTCTCTCTCTCGTCTGAAAGAAGCAAGGCGAAGTTACACTTGCAAATCTCATAAAGCGGCCAACGTTCGTCAAATTTAACCATCTCCCGCCATTTTGCTAGCTCCCGAATTTGAATACACCAATTCCGCAGAAGTATTTTAGAGCAATCAGATTTATTTCTACTGGAAATGTTGCGAGTTTGAATAATTGGCTGTCTGGCTTAGCTTCAATACTCTTTTATTAACTTCTCCAAATTCTCTTTCTTTACTTCAATTCTCGTCTTTTCTAAGTATTATAGAGCAATCAAATTTATTTCCAGTAAAAATTAATGTGAATAATAATTGACAGCTGGTCTAGCTTCAATACTCTTTTATTTCCTAAAATAAGAACTCACTTTTATTATTCCACCCAAGGACCCAAGGTTGCCTCCACCACCACCCCCGACCCCCCGGACCGACCCGGCCCATCCGTCGGAATTTTTTTTAAATATTTTTCAAATTTTTTTTTCATGTTCTTTTTTATTAATTTATTTTGTTTTTAAATTTTTTTCTTCTTTTTTATTTTTTTTTAATTTTTAATTTTTTTATTTATTTTCATTTTTTCCATTTTTTTTTTGGAGGGGAGATTGATGGGGGGTGCGCCAAAATGGTAATGGGGGGTGCGTCAAAATCCTCCTTTCTATACTACTACAAAAGTAGTATAGAAAGGAGGATCATCTGCATATATTTTAGCTAACTGTCCTCAAAAACTAAAGAAAGATCTTCTTAAAATAAAAAGGACCTTAGAAAACCTTCAAAACAAGGCTCAGGTACTCTAAACTCCATATCACATCGTACTTTCGATATAGGTAAGGGTTTGGTTTAAGTGTTTTAGCATTTTTAAATGCTAAACACTTCCTCTAATACACAAGACATGAAATAATATTGAAGATGCAGATAATAAGACTTGAAGTTGTCACACCACATTTATTGAAAACCGTGAGATACTAGCTTCGGTTGTTACACCATCGTCAATCTCAAACAAGCTGAAACTAAAGTACAGAGTAGCTTAATATTCAAGGATAGTATTCTAATTTCCTTCGTATACTAAACACAGAATGATACTGTTGACTGAGGGAGAAATTGCCTTTGATAGTCTGACCTTCATTGAAGGTCTGTGATTGGCTGAAGGCCATAACAAGTCACGCCCACTGGTGGGAGGAGCAACAAGCAAAAATAAGTGGTGTAATCAAGAACCTAAAACTCTGAACACATAGAAAGCAACAAACAAGAGCAATACACAAGTAGGCTAGAATTTAAAAATTTAAATTGAAAAATTGAAGCTTACTGAAATTCAGTCATGGTCAACCGAGAAAAACATGAAAGTATCGTTATTCAAATGTAGGTTAGAACTATAATGAAACCAAGTTAGTTGTATTGAATTTTTCGAAATAAATTTCATCATTAAAACTAGTATTGGAATCGTTTTTATCAACTAAGTTATCTACAAAGCTTCTAAAATGTTTAATTGTCTGCCTTTGCCAATCAAATGCAGAAATTCATTATTTTCTTTGTTCTTCATTAATAATGAGATGCTCTGCAAAATTCTCTTTTTAGGGGCTTCCAATCCCTAATATGTTAATTTATTGTACGTTTGAAACTTCTATGGTCTGACTCGACCCACATAACAGGCATCACTGCAATTTAATTTATAAAGTAAAAAAAAGTCCACTTTTGTCCCAGATATCAATTTTATCTTGACTACACCCAAAAAAACTCTTTAAAATAGGTTTTGTTTGAAAAGCTCATCAAAACCGTTATTTTTCAATTTTTTTAATAATATAACAGATACTGAGATACACTTATTTCTTATTGTTGCTCCTCCCACCAGTGGGCGTGACTTGTTATAGCTTCCAGCCAATCACAGAACTTCAATGAAGGTCAGCCTGTCAGTGGTAATTTCTCCCTCAGTTAATAGTATCATCCTGTGCTTAGTATATACTAAGTACTTAGTACTTAGTACTTATACTAAGTGCTTAGTTATACTGTATAACTTAATATATAAGTTACTTTGTACTTGAGTTTTAGTTTGTTTGAGGTTGATAGTGGTGTACCAACCGAAACTAGTATCTCACGATTTTCAATGAATGTGGTTGTGACAATACTAGTTTCGGTTGTTATACCATTATCAATCCCAAACAAACTAAAACTAAAGTACAGAGTAGCTGAATATACTAAACACGGAATGATACTATTGGCTGAGGGATAGGCTGACCTCCATTGAAGGTTTGTGATTGGCTATAACAAGTCACGCCCACTTGTGGGAGGAGCAAAAATAAGAGTTGTAATCAAGAACCAAAAACCGTGAACATTTAGAAAGTAAAAAAGAAAAATAATACAATAGTAGGCTAGAATTGAATCATTTTTAAATTAAAAAATTGAAGCTCACTGAAATTCAGTCGTTTGTTTGAAAAACATGCACGTGATCGTGCATCTACATGTAATCATTGACCTCATTACCAACGCACAAGTCTCGCACTCATGTGGGCGTCATAGCATTGAAAAAATGAATTTTTTCATCAATATTTTGACTCTCAAGTTAAGAAGATCTCCATGTGATATTCATATAATATATGAAATTCAATTATTGAAGTGAAGGTGAGTTAACTAGTTGACAAGACAGCGATTAGCAACTCTACAAGCCGACCCAACTGTCCAGGCCGTGTTTATGTGGTGTAAATTCTCATCTTAATGTTTCAATTAGTGTTATTTAATGTAAATTAGGGTTTTTAATGTGAATGATTGGTGTTTAATTATTATCAGGAGTCAGAACTCTGTTGGGAAAGCAGGGTTGGTTTTTAGTGTTACAGCTACTCACTTGCTCGGGCTTTAGAGGCATTTCAAGAGTCCCTTGAGATAAGAGACACTAAGGACCGTATTTATGAACGTAACTTATCAAAGATCGACTTGGATAAGTCAGACTTAGCAGCGATAAGTCATACTTACACTAACAGGCTCAAGCCAGCGAGCAGCTGCAACCCGAAAAGCCAACCCAGCTCCCACAATAAAGATCTGATTCCTGATAAATAATTTAACATTAATAATTCACATTAAACAACTCTAATTTACACTAATATGAGAATTTACACTACATAAATGTTGCAGGGACAATTGGGTCGGCTTATAACCTCACTTCTCAGCTCGTAAACCCACCCAGTATGAGTTATGCTTAAACTAAAGTTCGTTTCTATGAACCTTACTTAAACATCGTACTTACAATTGGTGTCTCAAATCCGTTCTTACCCAAGCTAGGTACAGATCTGAATTTAAGCCGTTCTTAGATTGTTGCGTTGCATCATATTTTGGCTTCATTGTTTAGTATAGCATTGGCTCATAATAATAAAATAAAATCATAATACAGTATTCAATTATCACACCATTGCAATGTGATTCACTGTATATTTGACTTATTGAGATTATTTCTACTTCGAGTTCTAACCTATACATTTTTTGGTAATAGAAAGAATTCTCTTTCTACGAGACAGAATGGATGAAGTTCTTTGGACTTCTGGCAGGTAGTGCTCACTACACTGCATCGAATGATATCATTTTTCAAATTCGGAAAACAGAAAATAATGATTTGAAAGATGTTGGCATGGTAATAATATGTAAAAGTAACTAAATTTACATGCAGTGCATTATCTTTGTCTTTTCATGCATGTTATTTTATGTTTATTAGTGCCTGATAATACAACACAATTTTAGGTTAGCTTGTGCCCACGTTCAATGTAATAGAGCATTTCCAAGTCAAACTTAGATAAGGCGTGCTTAGATCAATGTAAGTCACGTTCATATATATGGGCCTAAAGGTCCTCAGATTCCTTGATAAACATACTTAAATTAGATGTTCGCAGTGTATAAAAATATATTTTTTTTTCATTTCTGATGATGCCCACATAAGTCCGAGACTTGTGCGTGGGTGATGAGGTGAGTGATTACACATAAATGCCAGACGGAGGAGCGGGATTCGAACCCACGACAGCAAGCTGAAGTTGCGACACCCCAACCAACTGCGCTAAGCGGCCCGCCGAAATTAAATCAATTTCAAAAATAAAATTTTCATGTATAAAATTTACAGTCCATAATTACAAGAAACCAAAATACAGAGTCGTTTCAATTCATCATAGACATTTAATTTGTGCAGGCCTTACATTGATTTCAAGGTAGATGTAACGCGATAGTACTGCTGTGATGGTAGATAGTTAAATATAATATATATGCAGGGATAAGCCGTGTTATAATGAGGCGACTACCTTTGAGGGGGTTTGAACTGTCAGTCTGCAATTACATGAGATCTTCAATCCATGGAGCACCTCCCCTACCCCTTTGACCCCCCCTAACCATGACTACCTTCCCCTTCAACCCCCCCTAACTAGGTCTACCCACCCATCAACCGCCCCCCCCCCTCCCACCTCGAAAATGGGAAACATGACCTGGGTATGATTAACGTTACAGCTCGCTCCACCTCATCAACAAGGGGATAATGATCATCATGATATCTATACACCGGTAATCAGCATCATCTTCATCATAAATATCATTACCAACATCGTCATCGAAATCATTATTATTCTCTATTCAATGGCTGCCGAATCTGAGTTCTCGATTGCATTTGAAGCTATCATATTGGTTTTTTGAGTGAGGGATTTCTTATTGGAGAAAGTTCTATAGGATTAAATTCAATTTCGAAAGAGTTTTTGTATATTAATTGGATAAATTGGTGAATAAAAAGACGAAATTGTCACGACCACATTTATTGAAAATATTGAGAGTTTGTTTGTTTGAGAACCAATGGGCGTGACTTGTTATGGCCTTCAGCCAATCACAAACCGTCAATAAAGGTCAGCCTATCCCTTAGCCAATAGTATCATGATGTTGAAGATCCATCTTGTTTCCACTAATATGTATTATAAACTTAAAAAACACTTTTGAATGGAAATTGACTCACGTTATGGCGTGACGGCCGTTTCGCTCTGTTGTCTAGAGCATCATCAGACGACCCACAGTACACTGATTCAAGGCATGAGTTTGAGGGTTAGTTAGGTTGGAATGCTGAAGGGGTGGGGGGATGAGTAGGCTTCCCGCCTACTCATCCCCCCCCACTCCTTCACCATTCCAACATAACTAACCCTCAAACTCATGCCTTGAATCAGTGTACTGTGGGTCGTCTGATGATGCTCTAGACAACAGAGTGAAACGGCCGTCACGCCATAACGTGAGTCAATTTCCATTCAAAAGTGTTTTTTAAGTTTATAAACCAATAGTATCATTTCGTGTTCAGTATATTAAACTACTCACTTCAGCTTTAGTTCGTTTAAGATTGATAAAGGTGTAACAACTGAAACTAGTATCTCACGGTCATCAATGAATGTGTTTGTGACAGATTAAAGTCTTATTATTCATTATGGATACCTTCCACAATATCACCTTCGCCACTACAAAGAAAGTGGATAAATTGGGGAAAGTAATTAGATTTGAACAAGATAACTAGATTTCTTTCTTTAGTATTGTGTATTATTTATATAATAAGAAAGAGTACGGGTATGCTTTTGAGTGTGTGAGTGAGTTTTTATTGTCTTCCAAATTTAACAAAAACGGCAACGATTTGGAACACTAAATTTTGGACAAAGATTCCTCTAAAATCGATTTAGTGCACCTCCAAGCCCGATTTTGGATTTCCCTTTCAAACTTTTCAAAATGTTCGGAACCCACCTTAAACTGTAGGTCCAACTCATCGATCAACATCATCCAATTCATTAACCACGCACAGACCTAAGTGGGCTTCATCCTTCGAAAAAAATAATGTTTTTGTTTCACTTATGAACACTATTTCTGTTTTAAATTGTGTTTAGATGCAGGAAGCTCACAGAACAGCTGATACAAGATACGTCACTATGATGCAAATAAGCTTTTAAGTCACAAGACAAAGCAACACATTTGTTCCGTATCAATATTACATTATTTTTGGAATTGGAAGTTGAAATCCATATATTATAAGGTGACCAGATTTTTGAACCCCCAAAACGGGACAATTGGTCCTGGGGGGGGGGGGGGGTGTTTGAAAATTTATCAGAAAATAGGACAAATGTCCTCTCTGTAGGCTGAAAAGATAGTTTTGGAGGCATCCTCATACATCTTATATTAAAACGAGACCAAAGTTTTTAATGCCATCGATGTTCACCATCCAAGAATAATAAAAGTCCGCTCATAATAACGAGGGATTTTGGAGCTAAGGTTCATTTGTAATTACAACTCGAGTTTTGCTTTTAGGCCATTAAGAGCAATAATAATTATCAATAAATGAAAAAAACCTATTCATGAAGTAGAATATTAGTAACTAATATTGCCAAAACGGGACAAATGGGTGTCCCGACAAGGATGGTGGGGACAACGGGACATGAATCTCAAAAACGGGACTGTTCCGTTAAAAACGGGACCTCTGGTCACTTTACGATCAGTACGGTACTCACTGTTCAACTTTTACGAAAATAATGAGAGAAGGAACTACGGTGGCTCATTTTGTTGAGAAGTTCATCTTCCTGCCAGTCTGCACCTCTAAACTGTCATAAAATATGTTAATACACTTAATTAGCTTCTGAATTATGCACCTAATTTACATTATAATCGCTTTTAAAACTTAGGTGGTGCTTGATTTCCTAAATCTTTTACTACAGTTCGTAAAATGTGTATTTTGTAATATTATTTACTAGTGGTTTACCCATGGTTTAAATGAAGCATGTTATACAGAATGTTTCGGAACTCTCTACCAATACTTCTAGGCAGTGTTTCTGGACCCCTAACAAAAGTAAATATCGTAATAAAAATTTTCTAAAATCACACAGCCGCCATTTTGTTTTTTTTTCACTTTTATTCGAACACCTCTGAATGTATAATTTTGACATTTTGCAATACATTCAGAGGTGTTGGAATAAAAAAATAATAAGTGAAAAAAACAAAATGACGGCTGTGTGAGTAACTGGGGATTTTAGAAAATTTTTATTACGATATTTACTTTTGTTAGTGGTCCAGAAACACTGCCTAGAAGTATTGGTAGAGAGTTCCGAAACACTCTGTATAACATGCTTCATTTAAACCACGGGTAAACCACTAGTAATAGTAGTTTATGCAACGATTTTATTTTGACCCTTATTAAGGCACGAGTTAGATGTAAGTTATAACACGAGCGAATGCGAGTGTTATAAATATCTCACAAGTGCCTTAATGGCCAAATAAAATCGTTGCATACACTATTTTATCTACGACCGTTAGTATACATTTAATTGAAACAATTTCATTTTACCTGTGACGGTCAGAGATACCTAACCTCTCATCTCAAATATGAGAAGTTATAGTAGATTGTTAGGTTAAAAAAGCTGGTGTAGCAGTTTGATGAAATCAGCTGATAGCTTCACAATATTGAATTACGATATTGATTCCATCAAAAATGCTTCTGATTGGTCCAGATCCGTGTTATAATGTAGAACCTGTACTATAATGAGCTCTTTATGCAACGGGTCTCAAAAAGCATTTCGAAAAGACAGCTGTTTTGGCATCAATTGTGAAACTGTAATGTATACATTATGACATGGTCGTAGATAATAGTAGTTTATGCAACGATTTTATTTTGACCCTTATTAAGGCACGAGTTAGATGTAAGTTATAACACGAGCGAATGCGAGTGTTATAAATATCTCACGAGTGCCTTAATGGCCAAATAAAATCGTTGCATACACTATTTTATCTACGACCGTTAGTATACATTTAATTGAAACAATTTCATTTTACCTGTGACGGTCAGAGATACCTAACCTCTCATCTCAAATATGAGAAGTTATAGTAGATTGTTAGGTTAAAAAAGCTGGTGTAGCAGTTTGATGAAATCAGCTGATAGCTTCACAATATTGAATTACGATATTGATTCCATCAAAAATGCTTCTGATTGGTCCAGAACCCGTATTATAATGTAGAACCTGTACTATAATGAGCTCTTTATGCAACGGGTCTCAAAAAGCATTTCGAAAAGACAGCTGTTTTGGCATCAATTGTGAAACTGTAATGTATACATTATGACATGGTCGTAGATAATAGTAGTTTATGCAACGATTTTATTTTGACCCTTATTAAGGCACGAGTTAGATGTAAGTTATAACACGAGCGAATGCGAGTGTTATAAATATCTCACGAGTGCCTTAATGGCCAAATAAAATCGTTGCATACACTATTTTATCTACGACCGTTAGTATACATTTAATTGAAACAATTTCATTTTACCTGTGACGGTCAGAGATACCTAACCTCTCATCTCAAATATGAGAAGTTATAGTAGATTGTTAGGTTAAAAAAGCTGGTGTAGCAGTTTGATGAAATCAGCTGATAGCTTCACAATATTGAATTACGATATTGATTCCATCAAAAATGCTTCTGATTGGTCCAGAACCCGTGTTATAATGTAGAACCTGTACTATAATGAGCTCTTTATGCAACGGGTCTCAAAAAGCATTTCGAAAAGACAGCTGTTTTGGCATCAATTGTGAAACTGTAATGTATACATTATGACATGGTCGTAGATAAATAATATTACAAAATACACATTTTACGAACTGTAGTAAAAGATTTAGGAAATCAAGCACCACCTAAGTTTTAAAAGCGATTATAATGTAAATTAGGTGCATAATTCAGAAGCTAATTAAGTGTATTAACATATTTTATGACAGTTTAGAGGTGCAGACTGGCAGGAAGATGAACTTCTCAACAAAATGAGCCACCGTAGTTCCTTCTCTCATTATTTTCGTAAAAGTTGAACAGTGAGTACCGTACTGAGAATAATGTGTGTCAGTGCGACATGAGAGAGCTCTAAGCTCTGGGCTTGAGTACTCCTCCAACAGCGTATTATTTACTCAGAACTTTCTGGTTCTTTTTCCGTTATAATAAGACAAGTATAATGACTTCTTTGTAGTCCCGCTAGCATTATTCTCCAGCGCTGGAATAACTGGAGTCGCTGGAACGCTGGAAAACGGCGGCTCCAGACTTTTGGCACAACGCGACTTCATTCTGCATTGTTCGCTTGTCTCATCCTAATTTCGCTTTTATTCTCTTTCTTTATCTTTACTTTGTCGCTCTCTTTTCTGCCAACAATCACACGCCACCGCATCTCTCTACCTTTCCAGTGTTGTCATTCTTCTATGCTTTAACTCAACGCATTCCTTTTCAACTCTTTTTCTAAATCCGACATCATTTTAAAATCTAGTTCTTACTTAGTTCTTCTTCTTCTCTCTTTTTTCTTCTCCTCCTCCTGTCTTCTTCTTAATCTGCTTCTTAATCTGCTTCATCTTTTTCTTCTTCTTTTTCCTCTACTTCTTCTTCTTCTTCTT
>OX418227.1:12484965-12558750 GCA_948455865.1 Conomelus anceps | reverse complement strand
CACCTCCTCTCTGTCTCGTCTTCTTCCTCTTCCTCTTTTATTAGTGTTTGCCATAGGTCTTACTAGACCTGGCAACGTAAGATGTTATAAATAAATATCAAAATATCAAATATCTTCCCTCAACCTTTCCTCCTCCTCCTCTTGTTTTCCCTTTTCTCCTCTTTCACATCTTCCTGGTTCTCCTTCCTCCTCTCCTTTTTTCTTCTTGGTCTTCTTCTCCCTCCTCTTCCTGGTTCTCCTTCCTCCTCTCCTTTTTCTTCTTTCTCTTTTACATTCTTATTATTCACAATCTTCTCATCCTCCCCTTTTCTCATTCTTCTCTCTTCATACTTCATTCTCCTCTATATATTTTTCTCTATCTCTGACATACTACATGGTTCGTTCTTTTGGTATTAAGCGCTAACAGGTTGTGAGATTGATACGATTGATACGAGAAAACTTCAACTAAGGTAATTAATTGGTGAGAGAGAGAGAGAGAGAGAGAGAGAGAGAGAGAGAGAGAGAGAGAGAGAGAGAGAGAGAGAGAGAGATAGAAAGAGAGTGAGAAAAGGTGGTAGACAAATGCTATCAACTGCTGAAATAATGATCCAAGTCCTTCCAGAAAAGAATTGGCAGGATTGAAAGGCGGGATGAACGTGCTAGATCGTTGCTAGCTGTTGGGAATCTTCTCTGTAACAAATTTCTGAAACTAGGAACGGTTTATCACTGAAATAAGACCACTTCTAATGGTAGAAAAGGCAGGTTTTAGTGTTTAGAATCTTCTTGGTGTTAGTGATGGTGGTATTGTGGTAGTTATCCAACTATGTAATAATAGGGAGTGAGTAGGTGTGTGTGTGTGTGTGTGTGTGTGTTTTGTGCGCAAAAACCGGCAACGATTTGGAGCACTAATTTTGGGACATAGCTTTCTCGAAACTCGATTTAATGCACCTCGAAGCCCGATTTTTTATTTTTCTTTCAGAATTTTTAAAATTAATGTTTAAAATTTACTTATGGACACTATTAGTTTCAAAATGTGTTTAGATGCAGGAAGCTCATAGAACAGCTGATACATCACTTTAATGTTAATAAGTTCCAAATCAAAGCAACCCATTTTTCTGTATCAATATTACAGCTCCTAATTCCGTTTTTGGAATTGTATTGGCTTTGGCGGTTGAAATCCATATTTCACACCTTACGATCTTGCTTGCAAACAGAACGAAGCAACAGGAAATCTTGAATTTAATTTTTAACCCTCCAAAAAGACCTGAATAAATCAAATAATGTGGTGGAAAAACTCTTGTCTTTATCGCAATTCGAAGGAAGAGATCTAACATTCTAACTGGAAAGATAACTTTTCAAACGATGTCATCTTTAAAATTTTTTAAGAAGGTGAATGGGTCGGGGGGTTTCCCTGGAATTTTTTTTTAAAATAATATCTCTAAAACAAGATTTTGTGCTATTTTGAACATGTATCTATCCGTTTTATCGTACATTATGGGTCTAAGTCATAGAACTATAAACTTGGAATGCTGACTGAATGCATCGAACTGCGAGCCGGCTGTCCCACTGCTTCCCCCACCAAAGCGCAGTGCTCGCACCAGCACTTACTGAACTACGTACTGTAAAACTAATACGCTCGGCCAGAGTAATTCAATTTCATAGTCTCATAGAAATGTGAAACACCATTAGAAAATTTTGAATAAACATGATTTGAATTGACAGTTGAAGAAGGTTTCACTCTTATGTGTCAAATACTTTCTATCTATTCCAATGAATTTATAGAAAAAAGGTTATTTTGAGGAAAATTCGAAATACAATGATTTTTCGTGCCTTTTTCAATGATACCTAATATGAATTCATCGAAATAGATAGAACAATATTTGAAACATGTAGTGGAACCTTATTATTATTATTACCGGCGATTCAAATAACTTTTATTAGAAATTTATAGGAAAAAGGTTGAATTTGAGAAAAATACGAATTACAATGATTATTCGTGCCTTTTTCAATGATACCTTATGAATTCATCGAAATAGATGATGGAACCTTATTATTATTATTATTATTATTACGGCGATTCAATTAACAAGTTATCAACCTGCTCCTTTTATAAGGAAGTTTCAAACAGGTGCAAGTTTACATGAATTTTGAAATAGAATGTTTAAAACAATATCATTGTTAGTAATTGAATATTAATGAAATAAGTTATGAATATTACAATGAAACTAAAAATTGTTACATGCATTGAAAGAAGTAGGCTACACTTTATATTTATACATTTTTGATGTATTGGGCGATATTGTGTATTAATCAGAAATTGGTTTATTTTACAATATTTTATAAACAATTATTCATTTTATAATAAGTAGTATTTATTCTATTTAACAATAGTATAGTATTTAACAGTTGAGGTGTTCTTAAATAAGATAAGTTGCAATAATAATAATAATAATCTTTATTTCCGCAAATAAAAAACAAAAAACAAATAAAAAAATAATATTGATTATAAAAAAAAACAATTTTTAGGAGAGAAGCCAAGAAGTTACAAAGAAGAATTACTTAGTTCAACTTAAATAATTATCATGTACAAGAAATAAAATGTTACAAAAAATATCTGCAGAAATAATACTACATACAAATAATTTCATTGTGAAATTATGTGTGCATACAGGATCCAACAAAGATGTCAAAGGAGCTATTCATATTTACCGTATAGCCTACTGTATTAAAATGCAATATCATGAAAGTATTTATAAATACAATATTTTTTAAATCTAAATTCAATATCAATAAACATATTCTGAGCTCTAAATAAAAGACAAAACTGTCACTGAACTGAAAATGATCGTAAAAATAATAAACCAACAACACCATTCTTTTTCACGTTAAAAAATCTAGTGTAACAAAGCAAAAAACAATGTTTTTTTGTTTTTAGATAGTTTTCCACATGTTGTAAAGACTGACTCTGCCAGCTATATTTTTGACTTGACAATAATTTTATTCTTTAGTATGTCATATACCGTAAATAACTTAAATAGTTTAATTGATTGTTGTTATCCAGTTATACTTTCGCAAACTGCTGTATAACATTATAATTAATCTTAAAGTTTTATTAAAAAAAACTCACTTAATATCCCAGAATAAAATTTTGGATAATTCAACAATAACATGGGATAGCATTTAGTCTATCTATGTACTGAACTAATTGGAGAAGAATGATGTTTATAAGGATAGCAATAATAATAGCGCCAGATTTGTAGACAATGATATGAATAACAAATGTAGAGTGTCAGAATGGTAGGAAGGTTGATAGGTAGATTTACCTATCTGCAGATAATCAAGATTGCTTCGTAATGTAGTTTTTGCAGCCAAGGCTGCACAGTATGCTGGCATTCTTCTTTTTCGTTGCCAGTACAATAAAATAAATAAATTCTCAATACTCAAATCTCGAAACTTTTCAAATAATGCTGAATATTAATGCAAAATCACCATGAGCTGTAGCTGTCTACATAGCTGGAGTGCAGAAATAAGTGTCGTTTGCACTGCACTGTGGTGGGGGAAACGGAACATCGGCCGGCTCGCTTCTAGCTTCCAAACACCGCTTGAGTTAGCATTCCAAGTTTATAGTTCTATGGTCTAAGTGCATCTTATCTAGTGATTAAGAAAAGTGATAGCCGTGAGCCGTAGCAGGTATTTGTTCAATCAGATTAGATAAGCAACGCTCTCCTGGGATCTCTCTGTAAAGGTGATCGATTGGATTGGCCAGCAACAAAAAACTCTGCTATCTCCTGTAAAATCACTTCCCGGTGGTTTGGAACCCACCTAAAACTGCAGGTCCACCATAGTAGGGCAAAGTAGGAGTTGTCTCAGTTTTGTATCAAAGCTTTGATACAGTTGAAGGTGTTTTGTATCAAATCTGAGTTTTGTATTAAAGTTTTGTACCAAATGTAGTAGGGCAAATGGAGAGTTCTGGGCCAGTTTTCTCCTGCCCCCCCTTCTTCTAACCTAACGGGACCTATCCAACTAAACGTAACCCAGCCTAACATAGGTAAGTCCAAGTGGATTCAACCCAACCTATCAGATCCCGAAATTTCCCATTCTCTCAAGTACTAAAAAACGGTGAAAATTATAACTCTTTAACCATTCACGCTAGCGCAAATTAAATGGTGTCAACTTGTTCAGCTTACCAAGGCACGTTAAATTCATGTATCAAACACTAATTTCCAACAACAATAAATGAGAAAAAATAATAATAAAACATTGTTTGTTTGGGATGTAATTTCCGATTCAAACCCAACTTTTCTCCCCCCACCCTCTTTTTCAAACCCAACAAGACCTCCCAAACCAAATTCAACCTGAACTAACGTAGGTAAGTCCAAGTTGATGTAACCTAATGAATAAAAAGATGAAATTGTCACAACCACATTTATTAAAAATATTGAGAAACTAGTCTTGGTTATTATACCTTTATCAATCTCAAACAAACTAAAACTAAAGTACAGAATAGCTTAATATATACTAAACATGGAATGATACTATTGGCTAAGCGAGAAAAAGGCTGACCTTCATTGAAGGTTGTGATTGGCTGAAGGCCATAACAAGACACGCCCCCTGGTGGGAGGAGTAACTAGCAAAAATAAGAATCAAATCAAGAACCAAAAAACCGTGAACATCTAGAAAGCAACAGAGAAGAACAATACACAATTAGGCTAGAATTAAAACAATTTAATATTACAAAATTTATAAAATTAAAAAATAAAAGCTCATTGATTCGACCTAACTTATCAGATCCCGAAAATCCCCGTTCCCACGGGAACTATACCGGAAGGTAATCAAATTCAAATTTCAAATTTTATTCATGTTTCATAACAAAGAAACATATCAACATCAGAAACATAAAAATACATCTGAAATATACAAAATTAAATAGTAGTTATACAATAGTTCAATTAAATGGAAAGAGAAAAAAAATTGAATTGATAAAAATTTGAAAATTTTATTGCTGAGCGTTCTTCTTAAGGGCTGTACCCCTTAAAAAACCTTACTCAATTGAACCACCTTAATTTATTGAAGTTAATCAAATTGAACTGTCAGATCGATTAAAATAGTTCAATTCATGATAAGTTCATATCGCGAAAGGTATTCTATAAAGAAAGCAGCGATTCAAGAAAGTTTAACCGCCATATCTTTGGTTAATCAATATTTATGTACCAGTTAAAATTAAGTAGAACAGCAGTTAAAATAAATGCGAAATACCGTTCACAAACTTAGTTCCTGCGTAGTTAAAACTTTTAAAAGCAAAGTTGAAGTTTAATTCTGCAAAAACTATTATTGGAAAGTTGGCTTATTCTTGACTGCCGGCAAAACAATGGGTAAAGCGGGATAATTGCTGGGATAGACGCCTAGCTGAAGGCAGGCTATAGGGAACATCTGGTGGCCGGGTAGTGGTAGTAGAAGTAGAAGTACAAGTAGTAGTAGTAGAAGTAGAAGTACAAGTAGTAGTGGTAAAAGTTTTAGTAGTAGTAGTAGGTTGATGTCGACAGGAAAGTTAGGACATTAGAATTGTCTTGTCGAATTCCTCGCCTCGAAAGGCAAACGTTATTCTTCTTGTTCGTCCTTTTCTTCTTCTTCTTCTTTTACTTCTTCATTTTCTTCTTTTTCTCTTATTTTCTTCTTCTTATTTTTCTTCTTGTTCTTTTTCATTTTCTTATTCTCATTTTTAATATTATTCGTCTTCTTTTTCTCCTTTTTCTTATTCTTCTTCTTCTTCTTCTACTTCTTATTTTTCTTCTTCTTTTTTCCTTTTCCTTATTCTTCTGTCCCTTCTTCATTTTTTTCTTCTTCTTTTTGTTATTCTTCTTTTCCTTCTTCATTTTTTTCTTATTTTCTTATTCTCTTCTTCTCCTTTTTCTTTTTCATCTTTTAATTCTTTTTCTGCCTTTTCTTCTTTTCCTTCTTCTTTTTCTTATTCTCTTCTTCTACTTTTTCTTTTTCTTCTTCTTCTTTTTCTTCTTCATCATCATCTTCTTCTTCTTTTTTCCTTTTTCTTATTCTTCTTTCCCTTCGTCATTTTCTTCTTCTTTTTCTTATTCTTCTTTTCCTTCTTCATTTTTTTCTTATTTTTCTTATTCTCTTCTTCTTTTCCTTTTTCTTTTTCATCTTCTTCACTTTCTTCTTCTTCCAATTCTTTTTCTTCCTTTTATTCTTTTCCTTCTTCTTCTTCCACTTCTTTTTCTTCCTTTTCTTATTTTCTTCTTCTTTTTCATCTTCTTATTTTCTTCTTCTTTTTCATCTTCTTATTTTTCTTTTTCTTCTTTTTCATCTTCTTTTTCTTCTTTTTTTCTTCTTCTCTTCTTCTTTTTCTTTTTCTTATTCTTCTTTTCCTTCTTCATTTTTTTTATTTTTCTTCTTCTCTTCTTCTTCTCCTTTTCTTTTTCATCTTCTTCTTTTTCTTCTACTTCTTTTTTTTCGTTTCCTTCTTTTCTTCTCTTCCTTCTTAATTTTTTCTTCCTTTTTTTATTCTCTTCTTCTTCTTCTTTTTCTTCTTCTTCTTCTACTTCTTTTTCTTCCTTTTCTTCTTCTTTTTCATCTTCTTATTCTTCTTATTCTTCCTTTTCTTCTTTTCATCTTCTTCTCCTTCTTTTTCTTCCTTTTCTTCTTCTTTTTCATCTTCTTCTTCTGTTCTTCTTCATCACGAAAAAATGAATTACTATCATTAATAATTGAAATCTCTTAAATTATTTATCTTTCTTCTGAGGCCTATAGTATATAAAGGGAATCCCTTTAAAGGTAGTTCCACTTTGTCTTAGAAATGTCATGCTACAGAGAACATGGTGAACTCGCAGTTTCAGGTGAGTTCCGAACTACGGAGAGACTTAGGCTATTATACTGTGGTAAATTTGCCAAAAACAAAACCAGACAAAAATTAAAACTACTCTCCTAATAATTCTTTGCGTGTTATAATTTATTCAGGACTTAATCTCCATTCATGACAATGAGAGCACTTCTAAACAAGGAAAAAGTAATTGCAGAACGCCAACTTTTTCCCTGGGAAAGTTTTTCCAGAGAAGAAAGTGAGCTTGGACATTTTCTCGAGTGGGAAAATTTATGTTTGTATCTCACAGGCGGGCTGGAACAAGTTTAGAGGAAGTGAGAGGGAAGAAGAGGAAGGTAGAAGGTGAAAACAGGTAAAAGAGAGAGAAAAAAAGGGAGGAAGTAAGAGGAAAAGAGGGAGAAAGCTTGATGAGAGAGAGTAAAGAGGAAAAAAGAGAGATGAATGAAAGGAAGAAGAGAGGAAATTAGAGGAAGCGAGGGAGGAAGCTTAAAGAGAGAGAAAAGAGAGGAAAAAAGATAGAATAAAGAAAGGAAGAAGAGAGGAAGAAGAGAGGAAATAAGAGGAAGAAAGGGAGGAAGCTTGAAGAGAGAAAAATAGAGGAAAAGAGAGATGGTGTGAGGAAACAGCTGAAAGGAAGCTTAAAGAGAGAGAAAAGAGAGGAAAAAGATAGAATAAAGAAAGGAAGAAGAGAGGAAATAAGAGGAAGAGAGGAAGGAAGCTTAAAGAGAGAAAAATAGAGGAAAGAGAGATGGTGTGAGAAAACAGCTGGAAGAAAGAGAAGAGAATAAATAGAGAGAAAAAGAGAGGATAGAGAGAAAAATAGTAAAGGAGAGAGAAACAAGGGAGGAGGTAAGAGGAAAAGAGGGAGAAAGCTTGAAGAGAGAGAATAAAGAGGAAAGAAGAGAGATGAAAGAAAGGAAGGAGAGAGGAAATGATAGGAAAAGAGGGAGGTAGCTTCAAGAGAGAGAAGAGAGGGGAAAAAAAATGAAGAAAGAAAGGAAGAAGAGAGGATATAAGAGGAAGAAAGGAAGGAAGCTTAAAGAGAGAAAAATATAGGCAAAGAGAGATGGAGTGAGAAAACAGCTGAAAGAAAGAGAAGAGAATAAATAGAGAGAAAAAGAGAGGATAGAGAGAAATATAGTAAAGGAGAGAGAAACAAGGGAGGAGGTAAGAGGAAAAGAGGGAGAAAGCTTGAAGAGAGAGAATAAAGAGGAAAGAAGAGAGATGAAAGAAAGGAAGGAGAGAGGAAATGATAGGAAAAGAGGGAGGAAGCTTAAAGAGAGAGAAAAGAGAGGAAAAAATATAGAATAAAGAAAGGAAGAAGAGAGGAAATAAGAGGAAGAGAGGGAGGAAGCTTAAAGAGAGAAAAATAGAGGAAAAGAGAGATGGTGTTAGAAAACAGCTGAAAGAAAGAGAAGAGAATAAATAGAGAGAAAAAGAGAGGATAGAGAGAAAAATAGTAAAAGAAAGAGAAAAAAGGGAGGAGGTAAGAGGAAGAGTGGGAGGAAAAGAGAGAAGAAAAGAAAGGGATAGAGTGAGAAAGATGGTTGAAAAAGAGAGGAAAGAAAGGAAGAAGAGGGTAGTAAGAGGAAAAGAGGGAAGAAGTTAAAAGAGAGGGAAGAGAACAAAAAATAGATGAGGAGAGAAAGACACTCAAAAGAGAGAGGATAGAAAGAAGAAAGAGAAGAAGTAAGAGGAGAAGAGAAGGGAAGCTTAAAGAGAGAGAAGAAAGAGGAAAAAATAAAGATGAAAAGCGAAAGACAGTTAAAATAGAGAGGAAATAATAGAAGAAAAGAGGAAGAAAGGTAGGAAGCTTTAAGAGAGAGAAAAAAGTAGAAAAATTAGAGATAGAGCGAGAAAGACAATTAAAAGAGAGCGGAAAGTAATGAAGAAGGAGGAAGTAGTAGGAAAAGAGGGGGAATCTTGAAGAAAAAGAAAAAGAGCAAGTTTAAAGAGAGTGAAGAAAGAGGAAAAAAGAAAGATGGAAAGAGAAAGTCAGTTGAAAGAGAGAGGGAAGAAAGGAAGAAGAGAATAAGACGAAAGGAGGTTCAAGAGATGGAAGAGAGGAAAGAGAGCGGTAAAATGAGAGAGATGGAGTGAGAAAGACAGTTAAAAGAGAGAGGAATGAAAGGAAGAAAAGAGAAAGTAAGAGGAAGCTTAAAAGAGGGTTGAGAGAGAAAAAGGGTGAGTTGGAGACAGAAAAAAGTTGAAAGAAAGAGAAGAGAGGGAAAAAGAGGGAGAGTAAAAGGAAAAAAGAAAGTAGAATAAGAAAAGGGGATGATGGAGACAGAAAGACAGCTGAAAAAGAGAGAAGAGAGAGAAAAAGGAGGGAAAGTAGAAGGAAAAAGAGGGAAAGTGGAAGGAAGAACGGGGATATGGAGAGAAAAAGACACCTAAAAGAGAAAGAAGAGAGATGGAAAAAGAGGGGAAGTAAGGAAAAAAGATGACGGAAGAGGCAACAGAGAGAGAAGGAGAAAACACGTATTTCAAAAAGTACGGCAGTAATGACAGGAGGTGTAATGAGACAGACCATTGTTTTAGTGACACTTCAATTATAAAGAATGTCCTAAAAAGTCCTGTTTTTGTCAAGGTCAGCATTTTCCAAGTACAAACAATCTTTACCTTGCACTTTTACATACTTTTTACACTTCTCATTAATTATAACACTATGGGAGCGAAATATACTGGTAAAGGTAGAAAAGAGTCAAAATATAAGAAATCGTAGAGAAACACACAGACTATATGAGAGCAAAAAAAAGCAGCAATTATTTTGCTACCAATACAAAAAATAACCTGACCAAACAATTTCAATGTCCCTTGCATATCGTTTCTTCTCATCAATAGTTGAATTTTTCTATGACTACGTTATAAAGTGGATGGTTCGGACTTCACTCATAAGCACTATTGTTTACGCCAACAAATTAGGTGGTTCTGAAAAATTGCAATGTTGCCAGATACGAGACAATGCTCACAGCTGATAGCAGGGAATCACATATCGCAATGCACAAATTGGCAACACTACTCGTACCTTGTTGCCTAGTCTACATGTCTGACAAGGCTAGCAAGTTCATTTAAAACCTCTCTACTATTAACCGGTGTATCCTCTTTACACACATCATGCGCGCACATCACACGGGGGGTGATAGCCGTGAGCCGTAGCAGGTATCTGTTCAATCAGGGATAAGCTGCGTTCTCCTAGGCACTCTTTGTAAGGGTGACCGATTAGATTGGTCAGCAAAAAGACAGTGTTCCCTGCTGTAAAATCACTTCCGGTGGTTGGGAACCCACCTAAAACTTTAGGTCCAACGCATCATTCACCATCATCCAACTCATTATCCACGCACAGGTCTCAAACCTCATTCATCCTCAAAAAAAATAAAAATAATAATAACTAATGATAATGCTAAGCAGCTAGTATAGTTTCTGATAGCTCTTTAGGTAAGACTAGCTATTGTACCCGTCCTTCGTACGGATTATGTTTAGAAATAAGACTAAATATGTTTCGGCTTTTTTGATAGCAACGATCATGAAGTTTTTAGCAGTTCAGAAGATACAGTTTTTTTTGCGGTACCGTTTTTTTACTGTATGGCGTCAACTGTACTGTGATGTTCACACGGTCCGGCTTTGCTGCTTATTGCTGTGCTCTTCTCCTTCTTCCATTGCGCTTCCAGTTCAGTTTTATTTATTCCAGTCCAGGATTTTTTTATTTGTGTAAGATTTTTTTAAATGAGTTACTGAATGTTTCTCTTAAATTTTGATCAAAGTTCGCAAATTCTGGTCTCAATATTCCACACATTTCTCGCCGCGCTGATAATTTTCTCTCTTTATTTTTATATTAATCTTAAGTCTTGTCCCACAAGGCGGGTCTCTCATATATTAGAGAAATTTAATTTTCACAATTAATATCTCCCATTTCTGAACACTGGAATTCACTAATAAGAAGATCAATGTTGGAGAATATCAATGAAGAAGATCAATGCTGACGATCTGAAGACTGCTTCTAGCGTAATAAGCGTATCGTTTGAACATATCCATTACCGGTACAATACATGTGCCACGGAATACGGATACAGTTAATTTGCGGTACAGCTGATTTTAGCGATACAGTTTTCGAAGACAAAACCGAATGTAGAGATCGGCTAGAACAGCTTTTTTACTGGATCCAGTCGAAACAGTATTGTGTGAACATACAATATGAAATGTACATGCAAACGAAAGCACTGCAAAATAACTGATACAGCAAATTTACTGTACCGCACAAAAACTGTATCGTGTGAACGGGCCCTTAGTAAACAACTTAGAACATAAGCAATTCAGTGACAGGTATGGGAGAGAATATTTTTTGAGAACAGCTGATTGATATATCATGATAAATTACGTGATTTGTTCTTATGTGGTAATGAAACTTTGAAGAAATGTATCCAAAATCGCACAATACTTGGTTTTTAAACGTTTATTACTCTGTTAAAAAAAAAAGTTAATTTAGTTTTTTATAGCTAAAGACATTGTCAATAAAGTGTTCAATACTGTTCAATAACTAAAATCCCGATCGATGCTCTCGTTTTTGAGGAGAAGGCCGCGTAAAATGCCTTTGGGGTCGTGACAGACAGACAGACAGAAAATGAGATAAGACTATTTTCGGCTTATTCAATGTATAGAACGTAAAAATAACCAAAAAATATATAATTCTGATAAATGTACAGACAAAACTCTAATTTTATTTATATAGATTTCAAATATTTTAAATTAGAAAATGATCGCTCATCAGTACGGTGCACAAAAGTACTGGCAGAGTTTTATAAATTTGCAGGAATCTGTTAACCGCGGGGGGGGGGGGGGTGTGTGTGTATTTTTGATAAAGGTTCTACTGCACAGATTTTTCTAAATTTTGGTTATTTCAAATTTTTATCGTTAATACTTCCCTTTTTCAGCTTGGTTTAAACGTTTTAATATCAAAAAATTACATTGTATTTCTATTATTAATATATGATTTTCACTCACTTATATTGGGGGGATTAATTTCACTTCTAAAGAGAAGCTTCACCAATATGTACGTTCTGTATATTTATATACAGCCGATTTCGACTGTAGGTGACTTCAAAACTTAACGTTATGTTTTAGTACAAAGAGCGTACTACACAAACGAGGAGTGAGGTAGTTTGTGATTGCTTTCCTCACTGAGCTAACAGTATATGAGTATGCCAAGCCCACCGAAACAAATTCTGAAGCTCTATGCTTATTAGTCCACTCCCACTTTTACACAGGGTCTAGCTGCACAGATGAGTGTCAGTGGCGTGAAGGGGGAAATAGCTAGTACGCATGCGCGATTGCTTCCTTGGCTGAAAATGTTAGTGTAATAGCAGTGTCGCCAACTCTGAGTCGTTGGTACTAACCGTTATAGTATTCGCTACACATGACAGTATCGATATGTTTAGGGAGAAAGATCATACGCATCATTGGCAGCACTGTACATTTCTCCCACTACATTTCTCTGTCCACTTCTCGGCAAAAGCTATTCTCGTGGTGCGCCAACAATAGCACACCTTTGAGTTACTTCCAAGCCATCATTCGACAGAGACGTTTGGAAAGCAACACAATTGATGTAGCCTTTTTTATATCTGAGCTGTGTATTGTAGAAAATATGAGAATGAAAATAGTGAGAAAGAAGGACAGTGGTTCTAGGTTGTTATCTGCTATGTAAATGTTTACTTCTAAGCAATTAATTACTCTGCTTTTGACACTTTTATGGTGTTTACTTGGATCATTGTAGAATATTCTAGTTGATTGATTAGAGATTAATGGAGTCTTATCGAATATTGTGGAAAGTTCGAGTTTCCTTGATTGTTTATTTTAGAATCGGTAGAAGTTGGTAGAGAAATCTGGAGATATCTCAATTATGATAAAGTATATAAATAGAGGAAGACTCTTGTAAATGAGTTCTGTCTTGTTTGAAATTCGTCGTGATAAACAAGTTGTGTCAGTTCTATATATTGTGTCTATATATAGTGATAATTCTTTCTCTGTGTCTATAGTGATAATTATTTTTCCTGTTTAATTCATACCAGTGAGCTACTAAATAGTTTTTATTGTATTACGGACTAGTGCTACGAAAGTTAATTGTTCTTTTTCGACGTTTCGTTCTGAATATTATTGGACAGTTTATTGTACAGTGATTATTTAATTAGATCGGCCTTTTAACTTTTAGTGATTGATTTTTGTACAGTTTATTAAAATCTCTTTATTAACAATATCGATTTATCTGTTTTCAATTGCTTATTTTTCTGTAAGACATTACTGATCAGTGAGTGTTGTGATTATTTTTGTAAATAAAGTGCGAGTGATAAATTTAAGTGCTGCCAGCGTTATTTTAGACATAGAACCCGTAACAGTATCATCGGTATACGTGAGTAAAATTTACAATTTAAATAGAATATTGCAGTTGACAGAAGTATTCCGTCATGGAAAACATCACAGAACAAACTGTTTTTAAATTAATTGGAATGTCCGTAGCCCTAACATTGCTTAATGAAATACGTAATTAAAAACCACATGGTGGGGGAGCAGTCCCGCTTGACCCCCCCCCCCCCCTCCCCCATCGGTACTCCCCTGAGTTTACTCAAAGATGGAACAACGAGTATATTAGCACTGTATTCAAAACCAAAATTTGGCACCCAAATATTTTATGTCCACACAGAAATATCCCTTCACAGACCGGGGACTTTCAAACAGTGAACGTATTGTCGTATGGCAAGCTGCACGGAGCTTATATCATGAACACGGTGACAGCTTTCGAGAATCTCATACCAAGCTCAACTACTTTAATATATTGCTCTGGTTTACAATATGGCGGGTGCCTCATAAATCCTGTACAAACAACGTTGTACTAGCATGCAGATTTAAATACTGGTAGTTCTCTTGTTCAGATATTTATTTTAGATGAGATACAAGCGGCGAATTGAAATTAAATATTTGTTTGGATTTAAAGTAAAATATTTTTTACTGTTAACATACAGTTGAACACTGTTTTAAAACCCAATAAACTCGAAAATTAGAGATGTTTATTGAAAATTTCAAAATTTTATTCGTTGAAAACCAGGTGCCACCTCAGTAAAAAACTTTTTTCTCTTTTTTTCGGAGGATGAAGCCCACATAGGTCTGAGACCTGTGCGTGGTTAATAAATTGGATGATGGCGATTGATGGGGTGGACCTACAGTTTCAGGTGGGTTCCGAACCACCGGAGAAGTGATTTTACAGCAGAGAACAGAGTCTTTTTTGTTGGCCAATCCAATCGGTCACCCTTACAAAGAGCGCCCAGGATTTTCGTAGCTTATCTTTGATTGAATAGATACCTACTACGGCACTCGGCTATCACTTCCTCCCCTATGCATAATACCTTTTTTAAGCATAGTACAATACAATTAAAAATAAATTAACAACATCTTAACAAGAAAGGCATATGCTATAGGACAGTTCTAAGATAATTGACCAAACAAAGTGAGGTCTCCGTTTCAAGTCAACCGTTTTGTATTTGTCTGTAACGCATCTTCGGCTAAATGCGTGGACCAAATTCTATGAAATTCTGCATGGATTTTCTTTTAAGGAATGCCCAGCGATGTATGTGTAGATATTTTTAAAATTTGCTTGCATTTTAAGGACTTTTGAAAGGAAAGGCACTCAGGCCTTCTTCTATAGGAAACATGATTTTTAAAACCGCTCTATCATGTTGAATTGGAATAAAGTACAATAATATAGTACTATGTACAAAGTACAATAATAAAGTACAATGAAATATTATAAATGATTTTTTATCTCAAACAACTTTGTTATCCTTATGATTGATAACTTAATTCATATTAAGGTCCAACCAGATGAATAAGAGGACCCGAGAGCTATCTTAAAATCTGATTCCAATTCTACATTATAGATCGCTTGATAATAACAAGTATAATATTCAAATTCAAATTCAAAATCTTTACTGTCAAGAACATATTTATAATGTTCAACAACGTCATGTGATGAGTCAAAATAATTTTATAATATAAAATGTCAAAATAACTTACAATTTCAGTGTTGCCCTATATGTGTAATCATCAGAGCATGAAATCTGTATTGAAATAATCGTTATTAAATGTTGTATCATAAATCGAAACAAGCTATTACTAAGTCAATGTTAATCATACAACTTTAATTATTGTAATATTGTTTTATAAATTCATCTATCAGCAGACAATCATGTGAAATCTGATCTTATTAAAGCAATCGATTGTCTAGAAAATAAAACGCTACCTTGGTGATACAAAGTGACTTTTTGTGAAAAACAGACATGAAATAGACTACGTGAATTGAATCAAGGGTTAGGTCTGATGACTGTGTTTAATTTTGTGATGGTGATTATCATAGAGTACATGGAGTATGTTCCTCTGTGCAAGCACCCTTATTCTTGGGCGTGAAGTCTACTGGTCTCAGAACTAATAGTTCAATTCCGAAGAAATTTGGATCATCGTATGAGCTCACCATATATTTACTGTAGGTATAGATATTGATACACGAGCTTACTTTACATCACCAACTAGAATTATTGCAGTACCCACTGGAATTACATTTTTAGATGAATTATTGAAAAAACGACAAATAATTTTTTTTTAGTACTAGTTATAAATTTAGTGACTGTGACAACATTATGTATTACTCCCACTCACGGACAAGTCTAGTTACTTTTTCTGAGTGGTATTAGTTCATAAAGTTGTCAAAAACATATTTCTATTTCATTCATTTCGTTCCATTTTGCTCTAAGAAACTGTCAATTAACTTTAACGGTAGTGTATATTACTATACAATAATTTTTAATGATGGATGTAATGTTATTATTTTGAAGTGTGATCAATAAATTTCAATATTATTCGTTATGGATAGCTAGCACAATATTACCATCACCTAGTACATGTATTTGAGGAAAATAATTCTGTATTTTGTACGTCTGAATAATTATAACGAATTTCCCTTAGAATCTATTGTGAAGGTAAAGATAGTCCTCCTAATTCAAAAGCCCACAATACAATCAATATTTATACATCATTTGAGTAAGCCACTCCATTTTACCGGACGCACGGTCGGACCTTGCCTCACTAAAAGAACAACACCACTTGTCAAGTGAATCCTACGGAAGATATTTGTCAATTGGTAGGCTCGATTTCCTGCGAGTGAGCAAAATAAAGAAAGAGAGTGATAGTGTGAGAAAGAGAGAGAATGAGTGTGTGTGTGTGTGAGAGAGAGAGAGAGAGAGAAAGAGGGAGAAAGTAAGTGTAAATGCGGAGCAAGAGTATGAAAAGGGGAATAAATTAAGTTGGTTGTCACTGTGAAAAACAGGGACCATCATTGATTCTCAGGTGGTGTGTTGAGGGGGGGGGTGGGAAGGAAAGGGAATAGGGATAAATTGGAGGGTCAAAAACAGAGGAACAAATCGCTCACACCTCATTCGCTCTCTTTTATTCTACTTCTTTCTCTTTCTTGCTTGTTACAGTGAAAGCACCCACTTGCCAAACACTGACACTGTCCGTTCAATTTCAATGTGCAAGCCATTCTGCTCAATCGCTTCCAGCATTATTTTTCTTTTCTTTCTTTCCTTTCTTCATCAATTCTTCTTCTTTTTCTTTTTTATTTCTTCTCCTCCTCCTCCTCCCCCTCCTACTTCTCCTCCTTATCCTCCTTCTTCTTCTTCTTCTCCTCCTTCTCCTCATTCTGCTCCTTCTCCTACTTCGCCTCCTTCTCCTCCTTCTTCTCCTCATTCTCCTCATTCTGCTCCTTCTCCTACTTCGCCTCCTTCTCCTCCTTCGCCTCCTTCTCCTCCTTCTTCTCCTTCGCCTCCTTCTCCTCCTTCTTCTCTTCCTTCTCCTCCTTCTCCTCCTTCTCCTCATTCTGCTCCTTCTCCTACTTCGCCTCCTTCTCCTCCTTCTCCACCTTCGCCTCCTTCTCCTCCTTCTCCTCCTTCGCCTCCTTCTCCTCCTTCTTCTCCTTCGCCCCCTTCGCCTCCTTCTCCTCCTCCTTCTTCTTCTTTCTTTTCTCCTATTTCTTTCAATGTTTTGTTGAAACAACTTCGTATTTAGTTAGTATCACATTTATTGGTAGACTTTCAACTATTTCTTAATTTCTCCTCTCTTCTCTTTCTTCTTTCTCTCCTCTCCCTTCTAATTTCATTTCGACTTTTCCCACTCTACTCCTATTAATTCTTCTCTACTATTTTGTTTGAAAAATTTGAATCCTATATATTAATTTATTGAAATGAGATTGCAATGAATACAAAGATGCAAAAAAGTCCAAAACTGCTCTCTCTACAATTTTTGACTATTACATTTTTTACCTTTCTTTGTAGTGACGAAGGTGATATTGTGGAAAATATCCATAATGAATAATAAGACGAAGTTCACACAACCACATAAAAATAATGAGATACTAGTTTTGGTTGTTACATCATTATCAATCTCAAACAAACTAAAACTAAAGTACAGAGTAGCTTAATATATACTAAACACGAAATGATACTATTGGCTAAGGGATAGGCTGACCTTCATTGACGGTTTGTGATTGGCTGAAGGCCATAAGTCACGCCCACTGGTGGGGGGAGCAACAAACAAAAATGAGAATCAAATCAAGAAATGAAAACAAAACATGTGAATCATCAATGCACAAACCATAATGCTCACAGCAAAACCTGAGCCTCCTAAACAATTACATTAAAAATACAAAAATAATGAGAACATCTCTAAGCAACAATTATTCCACTTTCATAGAACTCATTAACACTAAAATAAGGATTGATCACAAGTTTAATAACCTGGTCATAATCACATTGACTTCAAAAATTGGGTAAGAGTATAAAGTGCTCCATATGATGCAATGTCCTATACACCGGTATGTAAACAACATAAGTTACCTGAATACCAGGTATGTGTGAAACAAGCCTTAGGGCCGCTATTGAACCAATAGCTACTGAATGATTTAATAAACAACTGAACAGCTGGGCATTAGTCTTTGTATTACTATAGTAGTTTATGCAACGATTTTATTTTGACCCTTATAAAGGCACGAGTTAGATGTAAGTTATAACACGAGCGAATGCGAGTGCTATAAATATCTCACAAGTGCTTTAATGTCCAAATAAAATTGTTGCATACACTATTTTATCTACGACCACTAGTATACATTTAATTAAAACAACTTCATTTTACCTGTGACTGTCAGAGATACCTAACCTCTCAACTCAAATACAAGAAGTTATAGTAGATTGTTAGGTTAAAGCAGCTGGTGTAGCAGTTTGATCAAACCAGCTGATAGTTTCACAATATTGAATTACGATATTGATTCCATCAAAAATGCTTCTGATTGGTCCAGAACCCGTGTTATAATGTAGAACCTGTACTATAATGAGCTCTTTATGCAACGGGTTTCAAAAAGCATTTCGAAAAGACAGCTGTTTTGGCATCAATTGTGAAACTGTAATGTATACATTATGACATGGTCGTAGATAAAGTACTGTTATGGACACAGAAGAAAGAAGGAACAGTGATTTTCAGTGTTATCTGCATGTGTCAATATTGATTTCCGGAAGCGATTAATTACTCCTCTATTCGCCTTGTAGTTTATCTGTGACACCTGTAGAATGTTTAGTTAGAACTTTATGGAATTTTATCGAAAATTGTAGAATGTCTTATCTGTTCATTTTAGAATTCCATAGAACATTTTAGAAAATTCTCCGTCTTTCTGGATCATGATAAAACTAGATCATAAGGTAGAATGAATTAAAGGGAACGCTTAGGTAAACATCAGTTTTATTCCTTGTTTGTATTTCGTTGACATAACAAGTGGCAGTTCCGTTTGTTGTTAAAGTGATAATCGCCGTATATTGTGACTGTATTAGTGAGAATTCTTTTACATTTCATACGAGTGGACTACTCTTAGCAATTATTGTATTACAGACTTTTGCTACGTAAGTTTGATTGCTCTTTTTAGACGTTCTTCTTGAATTATTGGTCAGTGCATTGAACAGTTATTATTTAATAAGATCGGTCTTATAATAATAATAATATCGTGTGACCTGGCTGGCTCAGGTCTGGTGTCAGAGTTATCAGGTCGCACCTGAATAAGTTCAGGGCCTCTGACGTGACTTAACGACTGTTTTTTAGGCAGCTGGGACCGACAGCTTAACGTGTCCTCCGAAACAAAAATCGGTCTTATAACATTTAGTGATTGATTTTTGTACAGTAATATTGCAAACTCTTTATTGGCTGAACATTATCAATTTATATGTTTTTGATTAGATTATTCTGTGAGATATGACTGATTAGTGCGTTTTGTGAATATTTTGTGTAAATAAAGAGCGAGTGTTAAATTTAAGTGTTGCCAGCGTTATTTTAGAGATAGAATCCGTAGCAGTACCTTCAAAATTATTTCGTAGTTAATTTAACAGTTAAAGTACCAGAAAATGTAAATTACCGCTAGTTTATCATGTTATATCCAATCTAAACATGTTGCAACTTAACAGGGATTTAATAATGAATGTCATGGAAATAAAATCGCAATTAACGAGCAGTTTACAGCTTCTTTCATGACTTAGATTACTGTCCTCAAAGAATCAACAGCAGGAAATTGCTCCTGTAGTATAAAGCCCTTCCAATCATCCCTAACATGGCCAAATAGAGTGAGAAAGAAGTATGGGGAAGGAAAAGGGAATGATAAAGAAGGGAAAAGGGATGAAAATGGGGAATGAATGAAATAGTGTGAGAGGGAAGTGATGGGAAGGGAAAAGGGAATTATAGAGGAGGGAAAAGTGATAAAAGGGAAAAATGTATGGAATTGAGTGAGAAGGAAGTGAGAGGAAGGGAAAAGAGAATGATAGAGAAGGGAACATCCTTAAAAAGGCAGAATGAATGAAATGGAGTGAGAAGGAAATGTAGGAGAGGTAAAAGGAATGATAAATAAGGCAACATCCCCAACATGACAGAATAGAGTGAGAGGGAGTTATACGGAAGGGAAAAGGGACCGATAGAGAAGAGAAGGGAAAAGAAATAAAAAGGGAGAATGGATGAAATAGAGTGAGAAGGAAGTATAGGGGAGGGAAAAGGGAATGATAAAGAAGGGAATATCCCTAACATGACAGAATAGAGCGAGAGGGAATACGGAAGGGAAAAGGGACCGATAGAGAAGAGAAGGGAAAATAAATAAAAAGGGAGAATGGATGAAATAGAGTGAGAAGGAAGTATAGGGGAGGGAAAGGGGAGAATTAATGAAATAGAGTGAGAAGGGATGACAAGAAGGGAAAAGGGAATGAAAGAGAAGGGAAAAGGAATAAAAAGGGAGAATGGATGAAATAGAGTGAGAAGGAAGTATAGGGGAGGGAAAAGGGAATAAAAGGGAGACAGAATGAAATAGAGTGAGAAGGAAGTACAGGGGAGGGAAAAGGTAACGATAAAGAAGGGAACATCCCTAACATGACAGAATAGAGTAGAGACAGAATAGAGGGAGCTATAGGGGAGGGAAAAAGGGAATGATAGAGAAGGGAAAGGGGATAAAAAGGGGGAATGGATGAAATAAAGTGAGAAGGAAGTACAGGGGAGGGAAAAGGTAACGATAAAGAAGGGAACATCCCTAACATGACAGAATGGATGAAATAGAGTGAGAATGAAGTATAGGGGAGGGAAAAGGGAATGAAAGAGAAGGGAAAGGGGATAAGAATGGGGAATGGATGAAATAGTGTGAGAGTGAAGTGATGGGAAGGGAAAAGGGAATTATAGAGGAGGGAAAAGTGATAAAAGGGGAAAGCGTATGGAAAAGAGTGAAAAGGAAGTGACGGGAAGGGAAAAGGGAATGATAGAGAAGGGAAAAGGGATAAGAAGGGGAATGAATGAAATAGTGTGACAGGGAGGGAAAAGGGAACGATAGAGAAGGGAAGAGAAATAAAAAGGGAGAATGGATGAAATAGAGTGAGAAAGAAGTATAGGGGAGGGAAAAGGGAATGATAAAGAAGGGAGCATCCCTAACATGACAGAATAAAGTGAGAGGGAGGTATAGTGAAGGGAAAAGGGTTAAAAAGGGAGATTAGTTAACGACATACATTCCATTAGATAACGATCTCAATCAGGTCCAGTGATAGTAAGCTTTCAGTGCTCTTGCCTAAGGGCTTAAGGGCCCTTTAAAGGCTCAAACATGTTTCGGTGACAACAAATTTGCAGTCGATTTACTTTCATTTAGTGCCAGTATCTTTTACATGGCATTAAACGACGCCTTTCACACAGAAGCGAGGTACAGTACGAGTCAATCAAAGCTAACCGACCGAATGAAAGCGAGGCGGTGAGTTCGATTTTCGTTTGAATGTGGCCGTTTTTTAGAGTTGGATTCTCATTATTCACCTTTAGCTACTTTACAAGCTTGAATAAGCTTAAAATTTGAAGTAAAAGCTTGAATTCAAATATTTCACATCTTGGACAAGATGTATTTAGTCATAAACCTGTATTGTAATTGTACTTTAGCCCAATTATTGTAATTGTACATAATTTTAGCCAAAACTCTCTAAAATAAATTTTCACAATAAATAAATAATATTGAAGATAAATCTTATTTTAGTAACTTTTAGCTTTCGTTTCAGCTTCAATCAGCTTACAGTTTGAAGTATAAGCTTTAATTCAAGTACTTCACATCTTATTAATGACCCGTCAAGGACTTATTTAATTTCAGTCTTGTCCGTACTTTGATAAAAGATTCAAGACTTGAAACTTGGTATATGGCTTCCTCATACTCCAAGTGATATCCCTAATGATTTTGAAGTTTGAGGGTCGAATATAAAAAAAGATTTTGATGTGGGGGAAGTGATAGCCGAGTGCCGTAGCAGGTATCTGTTCAATCAGAGATAAGCTACGAAACTCCTGGGTCATCTTGTAACGGTGACCGATTGAATTGACCAGCAAAAAAGACTGTTATCTGCTGTAAAATCACTTCCCGGTGGCTCGGAACCCACCTAAAACTATAGGTCCAACGCATCAATTACCATCACCCTATTCATTACCCACGCACAGGTCTCAGACCTACGTGGGCTTCATCCTCCAATAATAATATCGTGTGACCTGGCTGGCTCAGGTCTGGTGTCAGAGTTATCAGGTCGCACCTGAATAAGTTCAGGGCCTCTGACGTGACGTAACGACTGTTTTTAGGCAGCCGGGACCGACAGCTTAACGTGTCCTCCGAAACACGGGAGTGGCCCGAGGTAAAAACTTTTGGTCAGAACTGGGATCGAACTCGGGACCTTTGGGCTAGCAAACCAGCACTTAACCCACTCGGCTACGGCCACTCCATTTCATCCTCCAAAAAAAAAACAAAAAAAAACAAGATTTCCACTATAGGCTTCAGGTTAGTTTTTGCTGGTAACAGTCAAAACATTAGATAGCTGGTTCATTTCGAATACAAGCATTTAAAGATGTTACGAAAGTTAGAATTCAGATAATAAGCTCTAGTTCAAGTACTTCGTCTTATTTATATTATTTTTTTCGGAGGATGAAGCCCACATAGGTCTGAGACCTGTGCGTGGGTTATGAATTGGATGATGGTGATTGATGAGTTGGACCTACCGTTTTAGGTGGGTTCCGAACCACCGGGAAGTGATTTTAAAGCAGAAAACTGAGTCTTTTTTGCTGGCCAATCCAATCGGCCACCGTTACAAAGATGGCCCAGGATTTTCGTAACTTATCTGTGATTGAACAGATACCTGCTACGGCACTCGGCTATCACTTCCCAATGATTCTCAATGATGATTTATATTAACTTTTTAAGTGAATTCAACGACTTGCATTCAAATTTCTATTAAGAATAAGTAGTATTTTACTTACTCTGTAGACCAAACTTTTTCGAATCTAGGAGATCCATTTTCAGAGTAAGTAAAATACTAGTTACTCTTAATAAAAATTTGACTGCAAATCATTGAATTCACTTAAAAAGTTAATATTAACAACGCAGTTCGTCGTGGAACAAGAAATCTAGGATGATTTATAGTTATTCTTTAACGCTCAAAATCCCTAAGATAATATCTAAAATTAATTTTGTGGAAATCTGTTCTGCATCATGATTATTTTTACATTTGACTCCTAAACTCTAAAATCAATAGCGATCTCACTTGGACGATGAGGAAGCTGTATACCAAGTTTATCTATGTTAAATTATGTTTGTTAGTGCTTGAAATTACGTTTTGAAGTTAGGTCAGCTTGAGACCACGTTCAATGTGATAAGACTTTCCAAGCCGTTCTTAGATAAGAAATCTGCGTTACGTTCATAAATACGTTACGTATATGTCTATGCTTATATGTGTATGAAGCTACTTTATATGTAAAAACGAGGGATATTAATTCTGACGTACATGATTATGATACAAGAAGCCGAAGAGATTATCACTTGGTGAGTCACAATAGTAGCTTATTCAAACAAAAACCTAGTTATATTGGTAGGAAACTCTACAACAAGCTACCGCAGTTTTTAAAGAGTCTTGAAAATATAGAAATTAATATTTTAAAAAGCAATTAAAAAAATATTTAGTTGATGAAGCTTTTTATAGTGTACAAGAGTTCCTTTCACATCAAAATTAAGCCTCACCTCAACTAATTGATATAGTAATTATGGTAACAAGATTGTATAATTGTTGATCTAACTTGTCTTATACTCCGTAACTGGAGTCTCCAAGACGTAATCTAGAAAGAAAAATACGGCCCTAAGGCACTATGAAGACTAGAGACTGTTCTTAGAGCCTTAACAACATTTATTCTTATTCATTACGTCTTACTTCTGACCAAGACAGTAAGCAAATGACATCTAACTGACCAGACAAACCATTTAAAAGTCCATTTAGCCTTAGGCCCGAATTATAAAGCACAGGGCTCTATCTAGTGGTTGAGACGAACCCCTTCAGTAGCCACAGCCTGTGTTTTCAAGGCGGAAAATTGATTCCACAGCCTTCTAGAGACTGTAATTTCCAATTTCGGCCACCCAAGGATCTTCTGTGTCCTTCGTCCTGCGAACAGGAAAAGGAAGGGAATAGGGCTCGAAGTTCGTGCTGTAATTCGGAAGGATGCGGTAAAGGATACTCCGCCTCCAGAAAGGACCTAGAAGAGAAGGATAGTCCTTTAGTATTCTGGTCTTTACTCAAGGCTCTGTTTCGTCTTATTTATTGTTCGATGAACTTGTGGATCAATTTGTTCGTGTAATTGTTTTGTCTTCTCTTTAAAATATACTAGAATACAATTCGTTTTAGTAGAAATCAGTAGGAAAAATAGAATTCGAAAAAAGAAGATAGTTTAGAAGATAGTGGATATAAAATAACTGGATTGTAAAGTTTGGGAACAGTATTTCTTATCTACGACCATGTCATAATGTATACATTACAGTTTCACAATTGATGCCAAAACAGCTGTCTTTTTGAAATGCTTTTTGAAACCCGTTGCATAATGAGCTCATTATAGTACAGGTTCTACATTATAACACGGGTTCTGGACCAATCAGAAGCATTTTTGATGGAATCAATATCGTAATTCAATATTGTGAAACTATCAGCTGATTTGATCAAACTGCTACACCAGCTGCTTCAACCTAACAATCTTCAATCTAACTTCTCGTATTTGAGATGAGAGGTTAGGTATCTCTGACAGTCACAGGTAAAATGAAATTGTTTTAATTAAATGTATACTAGTGGTCGTAGATAAAATAGTGTATGCAACGATTTTATTTGGCCATTAAAGCACTCGTGAGATATTTATAACACTCGCATTCGCTCGTGTTATAACTTACATCTAACGGTTATGTTTGATGATGCTTGTTAAACTTGCTCAAAGTTTATTTTTTTTATATTTTAGACTACTATGACAAAAAATATTCTACAGAACTCATCCGGGAAGATGTTAACTGTACTCATATGATAATACCACACACAACTTCATCTCAATTTCAATTCAATTCAAATTTTATTCAAACACACACAAAATACAATAGAAAACAAATCATGCATTAACATAAATCATACTCGTATGGTAAACACCATTTCCTGCACTTGTAATGTAATATACTATTACAGCAAAGAACAGAGTTTTTCTGCTGGCTAATCCTATCGGTCACCCTTACAAAAAGAGCCCAGGAGTTCGTAGCTTATCGTTAGCTGACTGAACAATTACGTGCTATGGCTCATGACTATCACTTCCCCATTTCTATTATTCAAGTTCTGAATCTCTAAAAAAAAACCTTTTAGACAATTAAATCCACCAGCAAGTTTGAACTAATCCAAAGAAACTTCCTATTAAAGAAGATAAAATGAAAACTCTCTCAATTTTTTATTTTTAATTCTATAATATGAAGTCCTAATGTAACTACACTGGATTGGAAAACTCCCTCACAAACCAATATTTTCGCAGTAGTGCATACCATGATGAGGTTGTGTAAAATAGGTTATGTTTATCGTAGTCTGTAGATGGATGGAGGAGGGAGGGGTGGTCGGTTGAACCGAATCGGTGTCGGATTAGCGAAGCCACTTATACGGATTATTGAGGTTGTGCTCTTTCTCCTTTAAAGGTCACCCAGCGTTGTGATTGCTGGCAGGAGAGGTCTCTGTCTCACTCCTATAACGATTACCAAAGAAATCACAAACAGCACACTTCTGCTTTTTCTTTTCTCTAATCTTCGAATTATTCTTTTTTCTTCTTCTTCTTCTTCTTCTACCTCTTCTACTTCTTCTTCTACCTCTTCTACTTCTTTTGACCTCCTCCTCCTTCTTCTTTTTCTTCTTCTTCTTAACCTACTCCTTCTTCCTTCTCTCCCTCCGCATTCTTCTTTACTTTTTCCATCTCTTCTCTTCCTTCTTCTCCTTTTCCATCTCTTCTCTTCCACCTCCTCCTCCTCCTCCTCCTCCTCCTCCTCTTCCTCCTTCTCCTCCTCCTCCTTCTTCTTGACCTACTCCTTCTTCCTTCATCTCTCCCTCCGCATTCTTCTTTACTTTTTCCATCTCTTCTCTTCCTTCTTCTCCTTTTCCATCTCTTCTCTTCCACCTCCTCCTCCTCCTCCTCCTGCTCCTCTTCCTCCTCCTCCTTCCCCTTCTCCTTCTTCTCTTCCTTCTCCTCCTCCTCCTTCTCCTCCTCCACCTCCTCCTCTTTCTTTTCTTCTTGTTTCTTTTTCCGAGCGGTACAGTTTTCCCAAACTGTCCTTGTCCTCTTCATCCTCATCCAGTCCTTTCTTCTTCTTTTTCTTCTTCATTTTTGCTTCTTCTTCTACTTCTTCTCTCCATTCTTTTCTCTCTCTTTCTTTTTCTGAGCGGTACAGTTATCCGATAAGAAGGTTCTCCACTTAGGTCGTCCACGTAAAGAAGAAGTGTTATCCAGTCTACTTGTGAACCAAAGAAGGTTGTTTAGATTAGAAGCATGGATGGGAACCCCGAATTTTCTCCTTCTTAGCTCTGATTTTCTCTTCTTTCTCTCTTTCTCTCTCACTCACACATTTCTCATTCTCTTTCTTTCACCTTTAATACCACCAACGTTCTGAGCACATGATCGTCACACACAAAAGACGATTTTTCTTTTCCTTTTTTCGGGCTTTTCCAGTTTTTCTTTTGGCCGTCTGTTGCTGCAATGATCCTCTTTTCAGCTTCGCTATGTAGGCTATCCCGAGCTAGACTACATGACACAAGGCTCGAGGGTTTGTTGGGAAGATTATTGTGTATTGTATTGTGAATCAGATGTATTTACTTATGTTACACGATGTTACTTGAAATATTATTGAGAACCTTATTAAAATCGTCCTTTTGTCCGTCCGTCTGTGCTCTACCGCTTGAAAGGAATATTCTAGACTCTTGAAACTTTGTACAGAGCTTCTAAATAGTCAAAGTAGTGTGATCGCTATTGATTTTGGAGTTTGGGGGTTAAATGTAAAAATAATGATGCTGTAGACAGATTTCCACTATAGGTTCTAGGTTAGTTTTGGCTAGTTAAAATCAAAACAGTGCACAGCTTTTATAATGTATAAGTTAATTAGGCAACACCAACACATTTTTTTTACAGGTGTGCCTTATATTTGTGCATTACAGAAGTAAACTTTTGTTAAAAAATTACAATAAAATGTAAAATTGAATTTTTTGTCGATAATATTCGAATGTTCCCTAACTGTGGTTTTAATGACATTCCTTTATCTTTGCCAGTGTTGAGCAGAATAACTGTACTTATGCTTATAATTAATTTTTCAATAGTTCTCAAATGAAATCTCCAATGGAGTCTTTATTTAGAGGGAATCAGATAGAGTGATCTATTAAGTTCTAGCACTATTATTGATGACTTGCTAACTTTATTATTACGTGAAAATGATATATATTCGGACCCTGTGGTCCGAAAGCATTGTTTCAGTCAGTAAGTTAATTAATATAAGTTTCACATAATAATAATCTCTTCAAGTAATCTCTTCAAGTAATCTCTTCAAGTAATCTCTTCAAGTAATTGGTAATATTGCAATTCGTAATCAATCAAGAAATAGAAAAGTTATTCATGATACGATCATACTCCAGGTAGTGGCTATATAACTTATAGGTAAAAAATGAGAGAAGAAAACGTTATATGAACGTTATAAAAGAATGAAGGTGGTTGAGATTCAAATAAAAATCCCAAATAAATAGGAAATTTTTTATTACATTTTTTAAGAATTATTACATTTCTAAAAAGTGATTTGCTTACAACTTATTTCTAATCACATGAATCACTATAACCACCTTCCATACAGTAACATGGTTAACTTAGTATGTAGGTGATGACTTTAATTAGAGTTGTTTAGGCTAATGATACGTTCTTCCTTGATAATTCTGTATTTGCAATGCTTTTTTAATGATGAATTGCAATAATATAACAAACCTACAATAAATTGGACGTAAGATTTTTTTTAATAATTAATATAATGGAGATTACACTATGAAAATAATTTCGTACAAAACATTAACGTACAAACGTAACTTGTATAATATCGTAGATGTACTATAAAACTTACACTATAAAAACAAGAAAGACATTAATGAAAACCAGAATTACAAGTAGTTTTAAAATGTCTCACATTGAAATTTTAATTTTTCCTACACCATAAAAGGGAACAATAAAAGAAAACATAGTAAGGGAACAATAAAAGAAAAAACATATTGCATACAGCATTGACAAGCTATCAAAATAACTACCTAATTAAATAATTATTTTTTTAAAACTGGGAGAAAAATTTAATACAGTACAAATATTAACATACTAACAGACTGCGTTGTCTGAGGTGTGAGCGCTCGCTACTAGGGTGACTCATCCCAAGGCCACCGCCATCTTACTTGGTCAGCGCGCCAGAGCTGGCTTCAACAGTCAGTACTAGTGCTCCATCTATTGGTCTTATTTGATCGCTGATTGGTAGGAACCTCTTCAACAAGCTACCGCAGTTTTTAAAGAGTCTTAAAAATAAATAAATATTTAAAAAACAATTGAAAAAATATTTATTTTTATAGTGTACAAGAGTTCCTTTCACATCAAAATCAAGCCTCATCTCAACTAATTGATATAGTAATTATGGTATCTAGTGTATAATTGTTGATCGGGCTTGTCTTATACTAGAGTATCCAAGACGTAATCTACAAAAAAAAATGTTATGGCATACTTATATTAGTGAAAATTAGTGTTGTTTAAAGTAAATGATTAGTGTCAAATTATTTATCAGGAGTCAGGCCTTTATTGAGGGAGCTGGGTTGGCTTTTAGTGGTACAGCTGCTCGCTGGCTTGTCACTTCATGAACTTGTAAGTGTAAGTTTGTAAGAAAGACTTATCGCCACTAAGTAAGACTCATCCAAGTCTTTCTTTGATTAGAATAGTTCATAAATACGGCTCTAAGTTTCACAAATGATTTTTTCCAATATCTCTAAATTCTATATGTTATTTCTATTATATCTGTAGCTAGCGTAAGGGTAGTATTTATGAACGTTCCTTGAGTGTCTCTTGACTCGAGGGACTCTTGAAATACCTCTTAAGAGTTCCTCGAGTCGAGAGTAACTGAAGAAACGTTCATAAATAACGCCCTCACTCTCTAAGATTTCTTTACTCAATAAATTTATGTAAACTACTTTTGCAATACAGCTGATTATTTTCCCCCAGTCATTCCTATGTATTCATCTTTATAAAAAAACTTGTAATCAATCACACCCCTCATACTTACTTTCCACCGCCTAAAGAGAATGCGCAAATAATCTAGAGATGCACATCCCCTACTACTACTAAAGAGTTACAACCCCGTTTTCGAAAATCGAACAGCGAAAGCTAATCGGTTCTGGTCGCCAGAGCGCTTAAGAAGCATTTCCTCTTCTTATTTACATCCCCCACCCCCCAAAAAGTGCCCCCCACATTAGAGCCCCCCTTGAGCACTTTCAATCACTCCCCAAAACGAGAAATCGAACCAGAAATGTTCACACGCGCATAAATGCGTGTTAGAGAGAGAAGCGATAAAGAGAGAACAACTAACCAGTTCGCAAATCGACATTTCAGCGTCAATCTATTATCGTGGTTTTAGGGAGGGGGGGGGGGGGTTTCGGGCCATCGCGCCCCCCCCCTTCCCCCCAAAGAATAATGGAAGCGTCTCTTTTTCGGAAATGGATCATCGGAGAAGGAGGAAAGAATTAGGATGAAGTGAGAGAGAGAAACGAAGAGAAGATAAGAGGAGTGGCAAAGAGAGAGAGAGAGATTAGATTAGATTATATTTCTTTATTCATGTAAATTTACAAATTTGCATATGAATGGTTAAAATCAAAATTATCAACATCACATAGATATATACAGTAGTGAACTCAGAAAGTACTATTTTTATAGTGCAAAGAATTATGTACAATGATCTCATTTGTATGATATTAATTACAGTAATGACAATCTAAGTGATGCAATTACATGAAATGGCGAAGTTTGGACAAGGATTCATCCATTCTTGACACTTAACCAGAGAAAGAGTGAATGAGGGAGAAGGAGGTAAGAGAAAAGGAGTGGCTAAATGAGAGAGAGTGCAAGAGAATGAGAAAGAGAAGAGTAGTCGGAGAGAGAAAAAGAGTGAATGAGTTTGAAGGAGGAAAGAGAAGAGGAATGACAGAATGAGAGTGAGTGAGAAAGAATAAGAGTGAGTGTGAGAGAATAAGAAAGAGAAGAGAAGTGATAGAATGAGAGAGAGTGAGAGAGAAGAAGAAAAAGGGAAGAGGAGTGGCAAAGAGAGAAAGAATGAATGAGAGAGAAGGACGAAAGAGAAAAGGAGTGGCAGAATGAGAGAGACTGCGAGAGAAGGAGAAAGAAAAGAGGAGTCGGAGAGAGAGGAAGAGCGAATGAGAGAGAAGGTTTGTGAAATGAATGTGAAAGATTGAAGGAGGAAAGAGAAGAGGAATGGCAGAATGAGAGTGAGTGAGAAAGAATAAGAGTGAGTGTGAGAGAATAAGAGTGAGTGTGAGAGAATAAGAAAGAGAAGAGAAGTCATAGAATGAGAGAGCATGAGAGAAGAAGAAAAGAGAAGGAGAGAAGGAATGAGAATGTGAGAGACAGAAGAAGAGAGAAGAGGAAACTTTGAAAATGCTCGTATGAGCATTCGTCTTTGGAATCAAGGAATTAATGGAGAATTGTGAATCAAATTCGATTTCAACTTCCTGCCGTGTGTCGTGTAGGGAAAGGGTGAACGGGGGTTGGGCCTATTACACAGGGTGTGCATAAATTTTAAATTTAATTTTAATTTAAAGATCAGTCTAATAGTATATATTATGGGAATATTTATGATTTATGATTTAAATTATTCGGCAAATTTTATTAGTGAATAAACCGATACAACGGAGAATCCAAGAACCCGACGAGTTTACATGAAATAATTTTTTATTATCAGTTGTGCTGATAGGCATATGCAGCACTTAACTACTCTGATTTGTATAAACATAATTTATGCTTCCCGATTTAAAATGCTCATCGGCAGTTCTTGAAAATGCATTTTGTTTATTCTTGTTCTATAAATCTTCTTCAAGCAATTGTCTGTATAGGAGCAAGAGTTTGAGTTGACCACCAACAAACACAAACAAAATGTTCTAATCATCTTACGAGTTGGTTTAAGGCAAAATACAATCGCATACAATATTTAATCTCCAACTAGCAATAAATTACGTTTAATTTAATTCATCAATGAATCCAATAACTTGCCTAAAATATAACATAACCAACAATGTATAGGGGTATTCACGATGTTGGAGTTAGCCAGCTAAGTCGAGCTATTCGCTAACTCCTGCTATTTGCTAAGTCAGTGTTAACTCAATGCTATAGTAGTACATTGGAAAAAATTAGCAGACGAGATAGCAGATAGCACAGGTTCAAGTACGCTAACTCCAGCTATCTCCGTTAAAGCCGTGGCCATCTTGGTTTTCTAACCCTACTTTTTACAACCTCAACTATGAAGTTTCACGAATATTCGCTTGGAGCGCTATTGTAGTTAGCATATAGCAGTTGGTCCTAGTTGGGGTGCTCACAATCCCAAGTTAGCAAATAGCAGTTTAGCTAGTTAAAACGACATTGTGAATACCCCTTATGATTGTTGTCAGTAAGTTCCGGTTTTAAATTTGGTATGATTTCCAAACGTTTGAATTAGCTGATGTGACTTCGCAAAGTATTCATATCGCGAGGGTTTTGAAGAAATCTCATTGGTCTAGAATCCTGTACTGAAAAGTGACAGTAGTGTTAAAACAGATTCATTATAAAACTGGTTTGATCAGACTGGTTTGAATAAAGAACAGAACTAATGAAATAAAACAGAACTAAATGATCGCCTTGTAGGTATTATAGATTCTTGATTTTTTTTCTCTTAAAAATGCATATACTATGTATATATTTTAGAAGAATCTAAATAAAAGACTTTTGATTTGAAAAAAAAACTAATGAACAGTATATGACTATTGCACAATATTCATCGTTTTGTAGAAACCTGGAGTTTTTATTGGTCTGGGTAGACTACTGTACTGAAAGGTGACAGTAGTGTTAAAGTAGCTTAATTATGACACTAATTTGATAAGATGAGGAATAAATAACGCTGTATTGACATTACTTTCTAATTATTACATCTATTAACCTTATACAGGGTGTTTCGGAACTCTCTACCAATACTTCTAGGCAGTGTTTCTGGACCACTAACAAAAGTAAATATCGTAATAAAAATTTTCTTAAATCCCCAGTTACTAACACACAGCCGTCATTTAGTTTTTTTCACTCATTATTTTTTTATTCAAATACCTCTGAATGTATAATTTTGAAATTTTGCAAACAGCTTTATAACAATTAAAACAATCTTAAAAAAATTAATCAAAATTTTCCGACATCAAAAAACAAAATGGCGGCCATTTAAAATCTTTGAACATGATCAAATTGATAATGGCTGATAGTATCAAAATTTGACTAGATAATGTTTTTTTAGATATTTTTATTGCAAATCGAACGATACCTCATTTTCTAAGATTGGCCAACAATTAACAGAGATACCTGTATACTACTTCTTAGTGTGTGCGGAGGTTGAGAACGGGTTGCAGTTTTCGGATTCCAACCACCGCACACCCTAAGAAGTAGCATATCTCTGTTAATTGTTGGCCAATCTTAGAAAATGAGGTATCGTTGGATTCGCAATAAAAATATCTAAAAAACGTTATGATAGTCAAATTTTTATACCATTGGCCATTATCAATTTAATCCTGTTCAAAGATTTTTAATGGCCGCCATTTTGCTTTTTTGATGTCGGAAAATTTTGATTAATTTTTTTAATATTATTTTAATTGTTATAAAGCTGTTTGCGAAATTTCAAAATTATACATTCAGAGGTGTTCGAATAAAAAATAATGAGTGAAAAAAACAAAATGGCGGCTGTGTAAGTGGGGATTTTAGAAAATTTTTATTACGTTTTTTACTTTTGTTAGTGGTCTAGAAACACTGCATAGGAGTATTGGTACAGAGTTCCGAAACACCCTGTATTGTCATAGATAAAAGCGAATGTTCTTCAGAATTCAGATGAATTTGCTACAATATTTCTGTCAGAATGTCAAATATTTAATCCAGAAAATCAGCTGGATAATGTTGGGTGAAACGAATCAAGTCTGAAGTTATCCGATAAAAGCAAATAGAACTGATTGGATTCGGAATAATGGAATTATGGTCTCAGTGATTGTCTCCTGCTCTGTGATTGGCTGGGTGACCTTCGCCCTTACAGCCAATAAGAGAAGCTGTGACACAAAAGTCGAGAATAACGTTCTAGGAAAAGGTCAGGAAGACGCTTATCAGGATGTGAGGAGCAAGCAAGAGAAAACCAGAGAGAAAATGAGTGAGTGAGAAAGAGGGGTTGAGGGAGAGATAGAGAAAATGTGAGGGAGAGGGAGTGGGTGAGTGAGAGAGGGTGTGAGAGAGTGTGTGTGTGAGCGAGAGAAAGAGAGTGAGTGAGACAGAATGTGTGAGAGTGTGAGAGTATGAGGAACAGAGAGAGTTGGAGAGAGATTGTCAGAGAGAGAGAGAGAAAGGGAATGAGTGAGAGTATGAGAAACAGAGAGAGTTGGAGAGAGATTGTTAGAGAGAGAGGGAAAGGTTATGAGTGAGAGAAAGTGAGAGAGAGAGCGGGCGAGAGAGAGGAAGAGAGTGAGAGAGAAAGAGAGAGAGAGGAATAGTGAGAGTGAGTGAGATAGAGAGAGTGAGAGTTTTGTGAGGAAGAGGAAGACTGATAGAGGAAGAAGGTTGGAAGAATAGAGGAAGGGAAAGAGAGAGAGGGGATGAAAAGAGAAGAGAGGTTGGAAGAGAGGAAATTGGCAGAGACAGTCAGAACGACCCAAAAAGAGAAAGGAAACTGAATTTGATTCGATTGCGGTATTTGATTGGGGTTAAGGATTGAAGAAAGGGGGAGAATTAGTTTAGATAAGAAAAAGGCGCAGAAAGAGGAAGAGAAAGAAGATTTATTTTCTTTGCCTTATTACAATGATGATCAGATTAGATAAGCAACGCTCTCCTGGGTCCTCTCTGTAAAGGTGTCCGATTGGATTGGCCAGCAAAAAAAAACTGTTCAATGCTGTAAAATCACTTCCCGGTGGTTCGGAACCCACCTAAAACTGTAGGTCCAACTTATCAATCATCATCCAATTCATGACCCACGTATAGGTCTCAGACCTATGTGGGCCTCCGAATAGAAAGAAAGATGATGATAAGTGAATAAGGAAAAGCAGGAGCGTCATAACAGCATAACAGAAGCGTAACAGCATAACAGAAGCGTAACAGCATAACAGAAGCGTAGCAGCACAACAGTCATAACAGCATAACAGAAGCGTAACAGCATAACAGAAGCGTAACAGTCATAACAGCATAACAGAAGCGTAACAGCATAACTGCAAGAATTTGAAAGAGGAATCGAAAAGGAGTTTGCGGAAGAGAGGAAGAAGAAGAGGTCTTGGGGAAAATTGAAAGAAGGTCGGAGAAGTAGAAAATAGAAGGATAGAATAAAAGAGGAGAAGGAAATAGAAGAGAATAAGGAGAAAGAAATGAATTCAAAGAAGAGGAAGAAAACCAAATGAAGTCAATGAGTTGAAAGGAAGAATTGGAGAGAAGCGAGGATGAATCAAGGGGGAGGAGAAAGAGAGGAAGGAGAAAGACAGGAAGAAGAAAGAGAGGGTGAAGCAGAAGAAGGAGCAGCCGGAGGAGGATGAGTAGGAGGAGAAGGAGGTGGAGGATGAGGAGAAGAAGGAGGAGAATGAGGAGCAGAAGGATGAGGAAGAGAAAAAGGAGGAGAAGGAGGAGGAGGAGGAGGAGTAATGGGGGAGTAGGAGAAGGAGTTGGTAGGAAGACTTGTAGAGAAGCGTGGGGGAATTAAGGAGGAGGAGAAAGAGAGGGAGGAGCAGAAGAAGGAGTTGGAGAAGGAGGAGATGGAGAAGGAGGAGATGGAGGAGAAGAAAAAGAGGATGAAAGAATGTAGAGAAAACGGGATGTGTAGGAGAAGGATAGGACGAGGAAAAGGAAGAGAAAGAGGAAGAGGAAGAAGTATGATAACAAAATAGAAAAAATTGATAGGACGAGGAGAAGAAAAAGAAGAACTAGAAGGAGAAGAAGAAAAAAGACAACAGAAGAAATCAATGGCGGTTGGGAAAACGTGACGTGCATTCCGTGTGAGAGTATGGATAATTGAGCCAAAATGGCGGGGACACCGAGAGTCGAGATCCAGTGTCACAATCACGTGAGACCCTAGAGTGAGTCACGCGAGCCGCCACTGGGTCACAAACAGTGGCTCATGTATCGTATTCCAATAAAACAGTGCACTTTGTATGGAGATTCTATGCCCTACTACAAAGTGGTCTCACACATTCTACTTGTGTCATTGGCAACCATCTTTGGATGGGTGGGGGGAAAGGTTAGGGGTACACTAGTACCATATCTAGTGGGAGGGGGGGTGTTGAGTGCTATGAACCCCCACCCATTACCTATCAATCAACCATTGGTTAAGCACAATCAACCACAGATATCTGACATTGTTTCTAGGCTACTCATATAATTATGATTTACATAGACTTCAGCTATATGTAGATTTTGTCAAATGAAAATGTGAACATAACCTATGCTCTTGTAGAAAATTAGTAATAGAGGCAGTTCCGTGCTTAAACTCTATTGTTCCTCCACAATCAGATATATTTAGCCTTAACAATAAATGTTTTATGAATAAATAAATAAATATTTGCCTCTAAATAAATATTTAACATATGGTTGAATGAATTAAATAATACAGTCATAATTGTATCGTTATATAACTCACTACTTTATTGTAGTACACATACGATTCACGATATACTCTCCTAAATTTCTTAAATTGGGCATCGAGAATCCAACATTCTAATTGACTTTAAAACAATTTTTGCAGTACAGACCTTTATCCCCTCACACAGTAGGCTATTTAGATTAGGATGGTAGTGCTATTGAAACCCAGGGTAAAGCTTTGCATAGCTATGATGATGATGATGATGATGGTGGTGGTGGTAGTATGGTAGGGCTTTGGGGGGGGGGGGGTTGTTGTAGTGTGCAAAATGCAGGTTCACAGAAAACACACAGAAGCAGAGGGGGCCAATACTGTGTTAGTAGCCAGGGGGGGGACTAGAATATTGTGTAAGGGGGGCACAGATTGCACAAAACAGATTGCCAAAAGGATTCTACGCTCTTCCATTCTCTATTCTCTCTGACTCTTTCCAAAACCTCACTCGTGCTCCCTCTTTCTGTTTTTCTTTTTCACACGTTCCCTCCCACACCCTCTATATTTTTCCCTCAACCTATCACTCTTTCTTCCCTCACACTCACCACACAATCGCTCTCACTCACTTACTCTCTCTTCTCCTATCAAAACCTCTTTCTCTCTTTCCCCACTCTTCCCATCAATCACTCTTTCTCTCTCAAAACAATCTCTCTCTCTTCTCCCTCTATCAAACCTCTTTCTCTCTTCCCCCCCCTCTATTCATCTATCATTCAATCTCTCTCTCTTGTCACGCACTCATCCTCTCTCTTTTCTCCCTATATCTATCCCTCTTTCTCTCTCTCTCTCTCACTCTCTCTCTAACTGGTTAAGTATCAAGAATGGACGAATCTTTGTCCAAACTTCGCCATTTCATGTAATTGCATCACTCAGATTGTCATTACCATAGTTAATATCGTACAAATGAGATCATTGTATTTAATATCTTGCACTATAAAAAAAAAACATTATCTGAGTTCACTATAGTTTTTTTTTTTAGGATGAAGCCCACATAGGTCTGAGACCTGTGCGTGGGTAATGAGTTGGATGATGGTGATTTATGAGTTGGACCTACAGTTTTAGGTGGGTTCCGAACCGCCGGGAAGTGATTTTCAGCAGAGAACAGTGTCTTTTTTGCTGGCCAATCTAATCGGTCACCGTTACAAACGGGACCTACGAGATCGCAGCTTATCTATCTGATTGAACAGATGTTAATAATCTTGTTTATAACCATTCATATGCATAATTTGTACAATTACATGAATAAAGAAAAATAATCTAATCTAATCTAATCTCTCTCACCCTCTCTCTCTCTCACACACACACTTTCTCACACACTCTCTCCCTCTGTCTTCTCTCTATCAACCATTCTTTCTCACTCCTCTCTTTCCTCTCGCTCCCATTTTCTCTCAATCGCTAACTATTTCTGTCTCACTCTCTCTATTTTGTTATCTTCTTCTCGTCACCTCTCACTCTCCTTTAATCGCTCGCGTTCACACACTCTCTCTCTTTCTTAAACTCTCTCTCCCTCTATCTCTCTCTCTCTAACTCTCTCTCAATCTCTCTCTTACTCTCTGTCTCTCTCAAACTTTCCCGCTCTTACTCTCTGTCTCTCTCAAACTTTCCCGCTCTTACTCTCTGTCTCTCTCAAACTTTCTCGCTCTTACTCTCTGTCTCTCAAACTTTCCCGCTCTTACTCTCTCTCTTACTCTCTCTCTCTCTCTCTCTCTTACTCACTCTCTCTTACTCTCTCTCACACACTCTCTCTCTCTCTTACTCTCTCTATCACACACTCTCTCTTACACACTCTCTCTCTCTCTCTCTTACTATATCTCCCTCACTCTCTCTCTTACTCTCTCTCTCTCTCACTCTCTCTCTCTAGTAACTCCCTCTCTCCTCTATCAATCTCTCTGGTCTTTCTTCCACTCACTCCCTCACTCTTTCTTCCGCCCTCACTCTCTCGTCTCTCTCTATCTATTTCCCTTTCTCTCTCCACCCTTTCAATCTCTCTCATCCATCTCTATCTCTCCATTTTATCTTCCGATCTATCTATCTTTCTTCCTCTGTAGAGCTCTTCCCTGTAACTGACGCTCTCGAGTTTCAAACGCTTACGTTATCGGAAACGAAATTTACTGCGGTTGGACCCCCCCACCCCCAAGGGGGGACACCCAAAATGCATTTCTCACCCTTCGATAGGTACCACTCCATTCCAGCATCGTTATTCCAGTGTTCCAGTTCCAGTTCCAGCAGCAGGTTCCAGTCGAGCTGAAACAAATACACAAAGATCGCGCGCTTCTGATAAAACGCGCGGCTAGTGCACGCTTTTGCGCGTGTGGGAGTCGCTCAAAAGTCATAAATCGTCGATGACCAAAGTTGAAAACGCGCAGCCAGCTACTACCGGAAATGGGCAACTTAAACAGGCAGGCAACCTAAACAAGTTGCTGGTGTATTATGGGCCTGATGAGGTTTTGGTGACACAAGAATCTATTTGAGTGTATTTAATAGAAATTGCGCTCTAGAATAACATTGGAATGACACGGGAAGTGATAACCGTGAGCCGTAGCAGGTATCTGTTCAGGCAGATAAAGATAAGCTACGAACCCGGGCCCACTTTGTAAGGGTGGCCGATTGGATTGGTCAGCTGAATAGACTCTGTTCTCTGCTGTAAAATCACTTCCCGGTGGTTCGGAACCCATCTAAAACTGTAGGACCAATTCATTAATCATCAACCATTATTTTGATGAATAATATGGGTAGTTCTTTATATTACACAATATTTAATATATGGTATATTGCATTATGTTAATTTTCCCAACACATTTGATATAATTTGTAATCAATATGGACACGTTGGTTGAAATAATTATCTCTGATATTTATTTATTTTGTTCTTTGTATTGATTGAGATGTATAATTTTGCTTTAAAAATATTATTCTATGGTTTTGTAGTCACTAATTCAATTTGTAAGTTTGTACAACATGAATATTTATTCTTTTTTCTCTTTCATTGTATTTTGATCAAGTGGAATAAAACATTCTATTCTATTCTATACTTATTCCACATATAGGAGAAATGTAATGCTAAATTAAACCATGATTATTTATTGAGAATCACAGAACAGTTAAGCTAAATCAACAGTCGGCTTCAAATAAAGCAAACTAGACCGAATATAATGCTCAAAAATTGTACAGCTTTGGGAAATATCGGTACAGAAATCAAGGGAAGTTTTTGTCGTGAGCCGTAGCAGGTATCTGATCAGTCAGAGAAAGATAAGGTACGGCTCCTGGGCCCACTTTGTAAGGGTGAACGATAGGATTGGGCAGCTAAATGGACTCTGTTCTCTGTTCAAGAGCCTTGATGACATACAATAGAGAGCAATTTCAAAACTGTCAAAAAAGAAGATTAAAAATAAAATAAAGATGAAAAATACAATTCTTTTAATAAATTGATAATTAAAAGATGAGAAGTAACCAAATTATGTTCAAGTTTAACTTGAAATTTCACTTTTGAATTCTTTCTTTGAATACAGTAATAACAATCTATAAATTCGTTTTAAAAATGAAGCTCTAAAACTCTAAAACAGTCTAATAGTCCAAAGAAAGCGGATGAAATTATTATAAACTATACAGTTAATTTTAAAAACAATTATTTTCTATAATACCGGTAATAATAATAAAAAATAATAATAATAATGATATTATAACAATAAAAATAACAATAACAATATCAATAATAATAATAATTGATAATAGTAAGAATAATTGTCTAAAGACGACTAGGACAATTAGATCTATGTGGGCTCATATAGTTTAAATTACTAACTAGTAGCATGTAGTCTAAAAATATTATTATTAATTGTTATACTTCTCAATTTAATATTCAATGAATTAGTAACATGTAACTTTGTAAAACTATCGTAATATTTCTTTGCATGTTCTAATAGCTTATAAAGAAATAGACAAAATAGTGGAATCCCGACATATATTTATATAGTGGGAACCACAAAATTCAGAACTGCAATACTTTAGATTTAAGACTTTAATTTATTTTCTGAAATGTTAATTTTTTTAATTTATTGTGAATAAACTCCTCTAGTAGTGTTGTACTCACAACCAGAGAAATTATTATTATTATTATTATTAAAGTTCCAGGCGGGCCCAGAGTCTGGCACATCGTGCAGAAAAGCATTTCCACCTCCAAAAAAAAAAAAAAAAAAAAAAAAAAATTATTATTATTAAAACTGAGAGTTCCAACTTTAGTGCTGGTGATTGCTACATACGCAATAATAGTAAATTTATTGTCTTCTTATTATTATTTCATATTATCGTTAATTTAATTTTCTCTGTTCTTTGCTTGTAATCTTGTTCTTTATTTACTTTTTATTGTTTTATTCATGACAAAAATACAATAAAGCAAAGATACAACAGGCTTTTCCTTACACTGATTTCTTCACAAATTTACAACACTAAAGAATCCAAATGTTAGGTTATGCCAATTCTTCACAACGAATTGCTCTTTTTAAAGAACAGTGAACAATTCTTTACAATTCTAGAATATAATTCTAAAATGGCACTTTGTAAAAGAACAAGCACTAACACAATGGTCCAAAGAAAATAGTCACAACTTTACAACTTTTGTAATCTTCTTTTTCTTTGTTCTTCATCTTGTTATTTACTCTTTTCTATTTTGTAGGCTAAATGCGTTAAGTATCTTGAAAAGTGAAATATTAAATCAAATTAACATTCGAAATTTTTTCTCTTACTTTTACAGGTTGTCTTACTTTCGATTTGTTGATCGTCAGCGATGAGGTATGTCACAAAGTTTAATTAATTTGAAGACTTATTTCTCGTAGGTCCTGTTTGTAACGGTGACCGATTAGATTGGCCAGCAAAAAAGACACTGTTCTCTGCTGAAAATCACTTCCCGGTGGTTCGGAACCCACCTAAAACTGTAGGTCCAACTCATCAATCACCATCATCCAACTCATTACCCACGCACAGGTCTCAGACCTATGTGGGCTTCATCCTCAAAAAAAAAAAAAGATAATTATATTTTTTCCTTAGTGACTCATTACTTTTCACATATTTTTACATATTTATATCAGGATTATTTATTTATATTTTATATTTATATTTGTATTTTATATTTTTACATATTTATTTATCATATTTTTATTAGAAATTACAACATAATTAATATTAAATTTCTAATAGCTTAATATTTTGTAATTATGCTCCAATTTGTCATACACAATTCCACGGTGTGTGTTTTATTCTGCGATAGGATGCTTTACTGTGCATTCACCCTGAAAAATCTCCATACACATTAAATTCACCATGTTACCAAAGCACAAGTCTCAGACTCATATGGGTTGAATCAAGAATTTAAATCAATTACTTGACATACCCCCGCTTCACGGGGGTAAATACATTTGAACCTCGCGCTCATTCTCCAGTAGGCTTTGGCGAAAACGCTGTTAGTTTCCCGGGCTGATAACAGATGGCGCTAGGTGTACTTCCCACTCACTTGCAACTTTCGCGAGCCTAGCCTCTCCCTCAGGCGAAATACAGAATTTCGTATATAAGCCAGCACCGCTCAGCCAACAGCATTGCATTCACTACTCCTGAAAGGAAGCTCACTCTCCTACTTGGTGTTACTCTGCCGATGTGTGACGTCGCTGACCACAGCACCTCACTGTAGCGGAAACACCCCCCCCACCCCCGTTTTGTCGAGCGACCTTAACTAAATCAGTGTTATTATTTTCTTCACCACCTTCCTCCTTCTATGCCACGTCAGCGAGCAGGAAGGCGGATACAGCGACTCCGGCTCCTTCGTCAACTCTGGACGTTGAAGGAAGAGTCAAGGGCGGTCTCGGCTTTAGCGGCAGAGGTAACTGACGCTGATTCGCTCGCGGCTCCATTCACTACCTCGCCTCCTATTCTTAGTGACTTGGCTGAGGGTGTGAAGGGAATCGCGGCAAGCAGCTCTACCTACTTGCATGCTGAACCACCGAGTCCAATCGAAGGCTACGACCCGACCCGTCCAGGGCTAAACGGGGAACCCCTACCAGCTGACCGATTCAGAGGACTATTCAATCACCTCGACGCCCACATTGAGGAGGCACGCACCCCGCCGAGGGAACCCGAGAGCTTGGAAGAACTATTCCATCAGATCGACCAGTTCCTGCAAGTTCCCCAACTGCTCAGCCCAATCGACCGCCGGACTGTCACCAGCCACCTACCCTGGCGCTTATCCACGATTAGCCCAGTGAAGTTCCAGCCGGCCATAACTCCTGAGGGCCCACTCCCGGATCCCCGGAGCAGATCGATGAGGTCTATCTAGGCCTCCTTCAACACAAACGGCCCTCTTCAGGGCCAAGTTAAACAACCAGATCTAGAAGGGCGACCCCGCTCTACCGCCCGTCGGCATTTTGACATGTTGTGACAACCACCCACAACATATTGACGGCCCAACGTGGGACTTTACTGTAGAGTATACAGTAGACCCAATCACCACCTTCTAGACCTCACTGTCTGGAGACAGCACTCTCCAGTGGCGCCCAGCAACCACAACGACCGTCACCACTATGGTGCTCACTCGGCGGCAAACCGAAGCTGCCGCTGTCACCACCTCTGCAGACGACACGCCCAGCACAAACCCCACCTCTGACGCCAGCCAAGACAGCCACCCATCTGGTTCCACCAACACCTGCAGCAACCAGGAGGTGACTACCAGGCAGTCCAGCAGCGAGCCTGCCCTGCCCCCTGCCAGTAGTAACCAGGTGGTAACCACAGCACCATCTGCCAATGAGCCTACCCCAACACTGGCTCAACCAAACAACCATGGTATCCAGTCCAGCGGGAGACCCGCCCTGGAAGCCACACCGGTCAATTTTGTCTCACCTCATCCTCCAGTAACCAATGTGGCCTCCCTTCTGCCTTGTTTCCGAGGAAAGCTACATGAAGACCCTGCCTGCTTCATGGCCCAGAGCATAGCCATCCTACACACTCACGGTGTACCCAGTTACACTTGGCTACCATTGCTAAAAACGCAACTACAAGAGGACGCCGCCACCTGGTGGCAAGAATATGGCGAGTTCATCTCTACCTGGGAGCAACTCCAAAGCCGCCTCCAAACCCGGTTCTCTGGGACTCACCGGATCGCTGAAGCCCACAAGGAGTTTTATGGGGCAACCCATAAAACCAGCCAGCCGGTAGAAAAATTCCTCAGGCAGAAAATCCAACTTCAGCAGCGACTAGGAGCTCACCTCGCCGAAGGAGAGGTTATCTCCCTTCTCATTAGTCAACTGAGTTACGAGCTCCGCACCCTGGTACGAGCTGCTCGACCTGCCGACTTCGAGGAATTGATTGCCATAGCCACCGAGTTCGAGAGCGACCTCGCCCAGCGCCCGAAGCCGAAACCAGCCGCACCTGCCGCCGCCGCCATCACTCCAGCCCCCCGTTATAACCAGCCACCGAACTGTCACCACTGCCCGGAGCGACACTTCCATCGGGACTGCCCTGTCTTGAAAGCCAAAATTCAGGGAAACGGAAATACTGGAGAGACCCGGACTCTGCCCCTCCAGCCAGGCAAGTAGGAGTCCACCCACCAACCACACCAGTGAAGCCGGCTCTCGTGCCCCAGCCACGGCCGCCTCCACCGACACCAACTACAGCCGAGCCCTCCTCCCCAAGAACAAGCGCTCCAAAACCATTGCCACGCCAATTACCACCAGCGCACTCAAGAGGTACGACTGCTCACTCGACCCAACTGCACACTCTGTCAGCCACACCCAAGGACAATACCACTGACTGTCTTGGTCACACCATCGGAGGCACCAGCCCCTCCTTGGTCGTCAAGGCAGCCACGCTGGCTTCCCTTACGCCATCCGTCCCCACGGTAAGCACAGATGCTGTAGAAGACACCGAGATGAGTCCAGCCCACCCCACACCGAGTTCCAAGCCAGCTGCTATGACCCTACAGGTAACCGGCCAGCCTTTGCCACGGATCCTTGTTCACCTTTCGGGAAAACCAGTGTACGCCTTGCTTGACTCAGCAGCCACGCACAATTTTGTGAGAACAGCCCACCTCGCTCACAGCCCGGACGCCCAGATGACTGAAAAAACAGTGATGCTCGCAAATCAAACTACCAGCTGCTCTACAACCCTCCAGGGACACCTGATGCTACAGATCCAACAGCAGTCACACTCCGTATTTTTCCTTGGTCTACCCGACCTACGAGAAGAGGTGATCCTGGGTCGCCCCTGGCTCACAGCAAATCACGCAGTAATGGACTTTGAACGAGATCGCCTAATCATCGGCCGTCAGCAACGAGAAGCCATCCTCTGGACAACCCCGCCAGCCCCTCCGGAAGAAATGAGCGAAGAACTGATAAATCAGTTAACCAGCGCCACTCCAACTGACCACCAACCAGGGCTACAACAGTTGCTCCAGCGGCATGCCAGCATCTTTACCGAGAGCACCCCCCTCACAACCACCACGGCAACCGTGCACAGTATCCAGCTCAACAGCCCCAAGGTGATAAACCGACGCCCATATCGCTACTCCAGCGAAAAGCTACGAGTAATTGAAGATGAAGTCACCCTACTAAAATCCAGAGGGTTGGTCGAACCAACTGACACACCCTATAATTCACCTATCGTCGTCGTCCCAAAGAAAGACGGCACGGCTCGTTTCTGCATCGATTACCGTTGGTTGAACGCCATCACCATCCCTGCCACCTCACCTCAGATGACACTACATGATACCATCCGAAGCTTGGGGACTGCCCGAGTTTTCAGCTCTTTGGATCTGCGGATGGGCTACTGGCAGGTACCACTGACACCAGAGTCGCGACCCTACACGGCGTTCACCACCCCATATGGAGAGAAGCTACAATTCAAGGTTTTGCCCTTCGGACTACGAAATGCCCCAAGCTGCTTCCAGTCCATGATGAACACCGTCCTGAGTGGTTACATCGACAAGTTTTGTTATGCCTATCTGGACGACATCATAATATACTCCAAGAACTGGGAAGAACATTTGCTACACCTAGCAAAGGTGCTCGAACGACTGGAGTTATATACCCTGACTGTCGCTGCCGCCAAATGCCAAATCGGTAGAAATAAACTAGAATACTTAGGGCATGTCATCACCACAGCAGGAAACCAACCAAAGCCACAGTCCATCCAAGCTGTCGTTACCGCAGAGCCACCTACCAACCGGAAACGACTCAAGGAATTCCTAGGACTCGTGGGTTGGCTACGAGAATTTCTGCCACATTCTGCTGAAATGTGTGCACCACTCACCGAACTACTCAGCACCAAAGCAAAGTGGAGATGGACTGACACCGAAGCGACTGTCTTCCGACACATCCAACAGGCAGTAACCCACATACAACCACTCCATCGGCCCGATTTCTCGCAGCCCTTCATCTTGCAAACAGACGCTAGCAAAATCGGGTTAGGAGCGGTTCTGTATCAAGAAATTGAGAACAACCGACACATCATTGCATACGCCAGTGCCAAGCTCAACCCCACAGAACAACGCTACCATAGCAACGAGCAAGAATGTCTAGCTGTGGTATGGGCTATCAAGCGTTACCGCCCATATCTGGAGGATAAGCCATTCATCCTGAGAACCGACAACCAAGTCATCACCTGGCTAAACGTCTCCAAGGACAGCCGTGCTAAGCTCACCCGCTGGGCCCTATTACTACAGGAGTTTAACTTCACCCTTGAACACTGCCCTGGGAAAGAGAATCAATTAGCTGACGCTCTATCCAGACAACCTACTGGCGAACCCATGGGAGAAGAATGCCATGATCTAACCCGCACCATGCCCCCGGAAAAACCAGACACCGTAGAGGAACCCCCAACACTTAATGCCATTGAAACAGAGGCGACACTCCTTGAAAACCTGCGGAGAGCCCAAGCTGACGACCCACAGATGGAAGGGCGGAAGCAACGATGGCAGGAACTCAACTCAACGCCACCCACGAACTACTCACCGGCAGACCAGAAGTTCCTACTCCAGTACCGACTCCACAACGGTTTATTGGAAAGAAACATCAGCCTACAAGATCCCCAATGGCGTATCCTGGTTCCAGCAAACTACAAGGCACGGTTGCTCTATCAACACCATGATGACGACCTCGCAGGTCATCCAGGAAGCGATGAGACCCTCCGAAGTATCTCCCAGTATTATACTTGGCCACGAATGAGAGCCCAAGTGAAAGCTTACGTACGGAACTGTATGTTGTGCAGCTGCACAAAGAGCTACAACCGCGCAACCACCGCCAACCAACGACCAAGACGACCCCAGAAACCCTGGGATACCGTCTGTTTGGACTTGATGGGCCCCTACCCACTATCCAAATGCAAGAACCGCTACATACTGGTGGTTACCGACTCCTTCTCCCGTTGGATCGAAGCATACCCGCTACCCAACATGGAGGCTGCAACCATCTGTCGTACCCTTCAAACCCATTTCTTCCCCAGGTGGGGATACCCGAGGATACTACTGACCGACAATGGTACCCAGTTTACAGGGAAGACCTGGCTCGACCACTGCCAGCAATGGGAAATGGAGCACTTCACAACACCAATCTACCACCCTCGAGCCAATCCAACCAAAAGGCGAAATCAGGAGCTCAAGAAAGGACTTCGAGTAAGGATCCAAGACAAACATCAGGACTGGGAGTGCCGTCTGCCATCGGTACTTTTCACCCTAAGAAACCGACAGAACGCTGCTACAGGATATAGCCCCAGCCAACTTCTATTCGGACAAAACCTACAGCGTCCTGGCGAATGGAACCATCAACCCACACTTGCCCCTCAATCCTGGGAAGACACTGTTGAACATCGGTTGACGACCCTAGCTCAAAACCAACAACAAGCCCGACAGAACCAGGACAACTATTTGCCTGCCACCACACCAGCCGACGAGACACCAGCTCGCTACCAACTCGGTGACCTAGTGCTGACACGCACCCACCCTCTGTCAAACAAGGCCAAACGCTTCAACGCCGGACTTGCCCACAAATGGAAAGGACCCTACTCAGTGGCACACCAACAAGGACACACCTATTGGATCACTCGAGAACAGGAGGTTCTAAAAGTCCACGAGGATCAACTACGTCCAGCCCCGCCTGGAGATGCTCATCAGTAGATTTAAGTTACTCACTCTTAGAGGCCATTATCTTATGTGGCACTCACCAATGTATTCAAACTTTTGTTTCACAAGCTTTGTATGTATTTTATTGTAATAAATCACTCGCTCTCGGCTCTTAAACGGGGGGGGGATTGACATACCCCCGCTTCACGGGGGTAAATACATTTGAACCTCGCGCTCATTCTCCAGTAGGCTTTGGCGAAAACGCTGTTAGTTTCCCGGGCTGATAACAGATGGCGCTAGGTGTACTTCCCACTCACTTGCAACTTTCGCGAGCCTAGCCTCTCCCTCAGGCAAAATACAGAATTTCGTATATAAGCCAGCACCGCTCAGCCAACAGCATTGCATTCACTACTCCTGAAAGGAAGCTCACTCTCCTACTTGGTGTTACTCTGCCGATGTGTGACGTCGCTGACCACAGCACCTCACTGTAGCGGAAACACCCCCCCCACCCCCGTTTTGTCGAGTGACCTTAACTAAATCAGTGTTATTATTTTCTTCACCACCTTCCTCCTTCTATGCCACGTCAGCGAGCAGGAAGGCGGATACAGCGACTCCGGCTCCTTCGTCAACTCTGGACGTTGAAGGAAGAGTCAAGGGCGGTCTCGGCTTTAGCGGCAGAGGTAACTGACGCTGATTCGCTTGCGGCTCCATTCACTACCTCGCCTCCTATTCTTAGTGACTTGGCTGAGGGTGTGAAGGGAATCGCGGCAAGCAGCTCTACCTACTTGCATGCTGAACCACCGAGTCCAATCGAAGGCTACGACCCGACCCGTCCAGGGCTAAACGGGGAACCCCTACCAGCTGACCGATTCAGAGGACTATTCAATCACCTCGACGCCCACATTGAGGAGGCACGCACCCCGCCGAGGGAACCCGAGAGCTTGGAAGAACTATTCCATCAGATCGACCAGTTCCTGCAAGTTCCCCAACTGCTCAGCCCAATCGACCGCCGGACTGTCACCAGCCACCTACCCTGGCGCTTATCCACGATTAGCCCAGTGAAGTTCCAGCCGGCCATAACTCCTGAGGGCCCACTCCCGGATCCCCGGAGCAGATCGATGAGGTCTATCTAGGCCTCCTTCAACACAAACGGCCCTCTTCAGGGCCAAGTTAAACAACCAGATCTAGAAGGGCGACCCCGCTCTACCGCCCGTCGGCATTTTGACATGTTGTGACAACCACCCACAACATACTTTTCATTCTTACATTACAAGGGGAAGTAGTTACAATATCATTTAGTTGAGGTGAGGCTTAATTTTGAGCTGAAAGGAACTCTTGTCTATATAAATAAAATTAGAGTTTTGTCTGTACATTTATCAGAATTATATATTTTTTGGTTATTTTTACGTTTTATACATCAAATAAGCCGAAAATAGTCTAATCTCACTTTCTGTCTGTCTGTCTGTCTGTCTGTCTGTCTGCCACGGCCCCAAAGGCATTTTACGCGGCCTTCTCCTCAAAAACGAGAGCATCGATCGGGATTTTAGTTATTGAACAGTATTGAACAGTTTATTGACAATGTCTTTAGCTATGAAAATCTAAATTAACTTTTTTTTTAACAGAGTAATAAACGTTTAAAAACCAAGTGTTTTGCGATTTTGGATACATTTTACGCGGCCTTCTCCTGAAAAACGAGAGCATCGATCGGGATTTAAGTTATTTATCAGTATTGAAAACCTTTTTGACAATGTCTTTAGCTATAACAAACTAAATTAACTTTTTTTTTTCAACAGAATAATAAACGTTTAAAAACCAAGTATTGTGCGATTTTGGATACATTTCTTCCAAGTTTTATTACCACATAAGAATAAGAACAAATCACGTAATTTATCATGATATATCAATCAGCTGTTCTCAAATATAAATGATGGGCCCTTCGCTGCGTTATTTACGCTGTCTGCAGACTTGTGTAATCGGAGCATTGCAGTCTTTTAGGAAACATATGTCTGGTGAATCAAAGCTCATCTTATGTTTTATCAATTATTTCTTTGTTGAAAACAAACAAAATTTTCTAATTTAAATTTATCAAAACAAAAATTAACATTTTAGGAAGGTGTGGTTTGTGCTAGGCTCTTGGGAATTCGCCAGGTAGCACTATTATTACCACATAAGAACAAATCACGTAATTTATAATCAGCTGTTCTTATATAAATTTATAATTTATATATTAATCAGCTGTTCTCAAAAAATATTCTCTCCGATACCTGTCACTGAATTTCTGACGTTCTAAGTTGTTCACTAAGGGCCTGTGTTGTTCACACGATACAGTTTTTGTGCGGTACAGTAAATTTGCTGTATCAGTTATTTTGCAGTGCTTTCGTTTGCATGTACATTTCATATTGTATGTTCACACAATACTGTTTCGACTGGATCCAGTAAAAAAGCTGTTCTAGCCGATTTCTACATTCGGTTTTGTCTTCGAAAACTGTATCACTAAAATCAGCTGTACCGCAAAATAACTATCCGTATCTGGTGGCACATGTATTGTACCGGTAATGGATATGTTCAAACGATACGCTTATTACGCTGGAAGCAGTCTTCAGATCGTCAGCATTGATCTTCTTCAGCATTGGTCTTCTTATTAGTGAATTCCAGTGTCCAGAAGTGGAAGATATTAATTGTGAAAATTTAATTTCTCTAATATATGAGAGACCCGCCTTGTGGGACAAGACTTAAGATTAATATAAAAATAATGAGAGAAAAATGTGTAGAATATTGAAACCAGAATTTGCGTACTTTGATCAAAATTTAAGAGAAACCTTCAGTAAGAAACTTATTTAAAAAAATCTTACACAAATAAAAAAAATCCTGGACTGGAATAAATAAAACTGAACTGGAAGCGCAATGGTGGGAGTTGCTGGTCTCCTATCGGAATTTAGTCTTATTTCTAAACATAATCCGTACGAAGGACGGGAAAAATAGCTAGTTAAATCTAACATTTGAAATTGGCCTTGAAATTGTAGTTACTGTATCACTGTTGAAAAATGCAACTTTAGGGATAAGAATGAGCTCTGAACTTGTTTATTGATATGATTCGTGAGGCAAGTGTCTAGGTTGCTCTAGGAGAGCAATAAATGTCTTCTAGATTTCGTCACTGATAGATTCAATCTAACAATTTCTGGCTTCCACCACTACCCTCGATCCTGGTGGAATTTCCCCCACCACACCGGATCAAAGTCACTAGCATGAAGGTTGGTTAAAATACCTAAGAGAGCATATCTAGAAGCCCAATGACATGCAACGAAATTTTTCCTTAACAAGAATAATCAGTTGTAACAGAACTCTTCAGCATTGTAACTTTAACCAATAGCATCATTTTTAAAATAGGTCAAATAATTTGTAGTCGTATGAATGCTTTTGGCTTGTGCATAGTGAAGCGTCCGAGAGCAAAGAGCCTAGAGCATAAAGCAAAGTCTCGAATTCAAACACATGCTGTGGTAATGTAGTTGTACATAGTGGAGCAGTGCGTCAAGGTCACGCGAGGAGGTCTTGAAAGAGCAGAGCTGTGAATTAAGGCCCGCATTACACCATAAAGTGTTTTATAAAAGACGTTGACCATATTTTATAAAAGATTTGAAGGCTGATTCTTTTATAAAACATTTTGGACTAGTATTACACTGACAAGAGATCTATGTCAAAGAAGGTTACCTATCTCTACATTTTCAATTGTTATCAATAGGTTATCAACTTTGCATTTCAATTGTTGCAATAGCAAAACAATGGATGATGAAGAATTCTATTCTTGTGCAAGTATAATTAGTGCTGTCCTATTATTATCACTTATCCTGAAAAAAAGACAACGTCGTCGAAATCGTCGTGTTTGGGTTAGACCATGGATCGCAAGACGTAATGATAGAGGAATTCATCAAAACCTAATAAAGGAACTGCTGAGTGAAGACCAGAAAAGCTACATAAATTATTTGAGGATGGACGATATTACTTTTGCTTATGTTGTATCAAAAGTAACCCCTTTTTATAAACTTCCTGTCTTTTGATTCTATTTTTGTATTCAGGGTGTTTTGGATTGTAGAGACTTTCATAATTTTCATACTCTGAAATTAAAATTTTCATTGCTTCCACACACCAAGTGTACTTTGTGTTTGCAGACATTTCTTCAAAGTTAGACATAACCTTAAACTCAGTACCTCAGCTTTTATAAAAGATAATGCCAACCTATTATCTTTGATAAAAGAAATTTTATAAAAGAAATATTTTATAAAAGATGGCCTATTAGATTATCAAAGATGTTTGTCAAAGATCTTTTATAAAACATTTTATAACATTTAATGCGGGCCTAAAACAAGTTTGATTTATCTGCTTTGCTCGCTTATCGATGCCAGCCGGTCCTGCCATTTTTCTGCGTTCCGTACCGTTCCGATAAGTGGAGTGTTCAAGAGGCAACCTTTGTGGGACCAAAAGAATAGGAATCACCACAATCGCTTCATTCATAAAATATTTCTGTTCGTTATAAATGATTTAACCTGTACAGCCTACTAGACATGATAAATTAATTTTTTGGATTTCGTGTTCCATAACGATCTGCGTTGTTAATATTAACTTTTTATTGTAAATTCATTACACGACTTGCAGTCAATTTTAATTGCGAATAAATAATAAATGTACTCACGTTTTTCCCGAAAGTTTTCGAGTTATTGAATCTCATTTTCAAGGCCTTGATTATATAATTTATTTATTCACAATTTAAAACTGAGTGCAAGTCGTTAAATTTACAACAAAAAGTTAACATAAATTAATATCAACTTTTCATTGTAGTCTGAATCTAACGGCTTTCAGTCAATTTTAATTGTGAATAAATAATATTTGTACCCACTAGTTTATTGATTTTATTATTCACAAATTTATTGTTTATTAGTTGATTTATTATTTTATTATTATTATTATTAGTTAATTTATTATTTATTTGCAATTAAAATTGACTGAAAGTCGTAAAATTACAATTGAAAGTTAATACTATCAATGTCCATAAATGTATCAGGAAGACAAACCATCTGTGCTATTGATAAATTAATTCATTAACTGTCTGTATCGTTAATAAATTTGTCATTCGAAATATTTTGTTTATTCATTTATTAGATAGATATAACTGTTGTAATGCAGAGGATATCCCCAATAAACTAGGCTTTTCATTAATAAATTTCACGATACATTTCGGCATGTAGTTGTGAACGAACTGGTCAGTGGGGAGATGATCGGCCTCGATGCTCGCTGCTTCTACTCCTCACTATGAACACAGTAGTTCTTTGCTCTTTTATCGTGGATTCTAGGCTCTTTACTCTAGGCTCTTTACGCTTTGCTCTCAGCTCCACTATGCACGTAGCCTTAAGTGAGCTAATTTACTTTGATAGAATTTATCGATTAAGAAGTGAACAACTACCTCAATGGAAGAAAGAGGCTAATCAGGAAATAGGGGAAGAGGGTAAGGAAGAAATGAGGAAGGTGGTGAGGTAGAGTGAGGTAGGTGAAGAGAAAAGTAAGAAGAAATAGAAGAAGAAAAATAAAAAGGAAAGGAGAAACAGAATAATAATAATAAAAAGGAACTCCAAAAGTAGTTACATTTTGTATTTATAGCCTTCGTTGGCGGAGAATAGGTTTTGTTGGTGTGAGGGGGGGGGGTGTTAGTGAGAGGGGGTCCATGTGCAGCTAACCGGAAAAATTAATCTCTTTAGATTGAACACCAATAAGATATTTTCCCGCCTCGTGGGATTCCCGCGCGCGGCAAAATATTACACAGGCGTCGACCAGTGTAAGCTCTTCCCGCGCTATTTTAGCGCGCGCGGAAAAAGATCACGTGAAGCGTGAACCCCTGGGGGCCCCTTCCACTCCCCTCTTCTGTATCATGGCTGCCGCTCCCAATTTCTGCTCCGATTGCAAAACCATCTAATTGGGGTGGTTGTGAGAGGGAAGGGGAAACCCCCAATGCCACCTTGATAATAATACCTATAACTAACTGACTGGCTCAATGGACTCTACCCATTACATCTTTCGCTCCTATCTTACTATTATAGAAGTCAATTCTACAGATTAGTTCCTTGATGCACCAGTAGAGCGTTCTGTGTTTTGTGAAAGCGTGATGGTTATTTTTACAACAATCTACAACGCAATACAAGATTCAAGTTGCATTTGCCCGCCCCCAAAATTTGATTGTATCACAAAACCTTAGCCTAAGGTAGAAATAAATCTCAAATATACTGGAACTTATAAAGTATTCTTTCAAAACTTATGAAAAATTAGACTATATACTAGAAGATGTGTCAATAATAATTAATTGGGGGAATGATTGAGGAAATTTAGACTACAATAATTGAAGGGGAAATAATTTAGAAAAATCAGACTATAGCAAATAAATCAACAATAATAATGTGAATAATTGAGAGAATCCTCCGTGTAGATTTATAACACACAGAAATCCACGGAGTACCGGGAAAAGAATTGAATCACTGCAGAGCTCCTCCACTTGTTTATTAAGCCTTTGTTTGAATGCCATTCGTTCAGTAGGTGAGAGTGATAAATAAAAGCCCTCCAACATAAAGATGTCAAGCACTTCCCTCACTTTTATTTTCCATTTGTGACTGCGTTTTTCGGAAAAAAGACAAACAAGGGTATTTTACCCCTCCTGCTATGAAAATAAACCCTTTGTGATCCTTTTTTGGGGAGGAGAAGCCCCAAAAAGGTAGATTACCGTGGGCTACCAGTACTTCCCCTCAATTCATTGGTTTCTGAGTTAATTGAGTATGAAAGATAATATAAAAAAACATTATTTTTTATAAAAAAAATTGTCTAAATTGAATTTATTTTACTTTTTACAATGGGGGGGGGGGGGGGGGGTAACAGGATTTATATTAGCAAATTCATCAATTGGCATTCTTTTACATTACACTTACCAAGTTGTAGCATTCTCAAGTGCTGAACTTTTAGCGTTTTGTGATAGTTTTCAATAGAGAATAATGTCGGAATTTGATCTCAGGTCTACACGGGACACTAACTCATTGATTCCATTACTTTAAAGCGGGAACGTAGAGCAGATAATTTACCAAACAAAGTGAGTTCTCCGTTTCAAGTCGACCGTATTGCTGTTTGCTACTGTCTGTCTAACGCATTTTCGGTTAAACGGTTGGACCAAATTTATTACTTTCTTTGTAGTGGTGAACGTGATATTGTGGAAGATATCCATAATGAATAATAAAACGAAGTTGTCACAACCACATTTATTAAAAATAGTGAGATACTAGTTTCGAGTGTTTTTCCATTATTAATCTCAATAAACTAAAACTAAAATACACAGTAGCTTAATATATACTAAACACGGAATGATACTATTGGCTAAGGGATAGGCTGACCTTCATTGACGGTTTGTGATTAGCTGAAGGCCACAACAAGTCACGCCCACTGGTCTGCTATAGGAGGAGCAACAAGGAAAAAATAAGAATCAAATTAAGAACTAAAACCGTGAACATTAGAAAGTAACAAAGAAAAGAAATAAACAAATAGGCTAGAATTGAATCATTTTGAAATTGAAAATCGAAGCTTACTGAAATGCAGTCGAAGTCAACCGAGAAAGATACGGAAGTGTCGTTATTAAAATGTAGGTCAGAATTTTGATGAAATCAAGTTAGATGTATTGAATTCATTAAAATTAATTTGATAATTAAGCTAGTATTGAAATCGTTTTTACCAACCTAGTTATCTCCAAAGCTTCTAAAATGTTGCTTTGCAACGTAATTGTCTGCCTTTGCCTTTGTCTGTAGCTTTGTAATGTAATTGTCTGCCTTTGCCAATCAAATGCAGAAATTCAACATGTTATTCCTATAAGTAAATGCAGTACAATATATCATTGCATTACATTGTATTCAATTTTATTTATTGTGACAAAATTACAATGAATGTGAAGGCGCAACAGACTTAAGTCCAAAACTGCTCTCTTCACAAATTTTGCATATGTTATATTGTCCAAAACATTGAAATTAATTTTAATGCTTAAAATTTAGATTTACCAAAATACTCCACTCGAAAATTAATAAAATTATTCCTTTTCAGTTGAAGGCAATCAATTTGCAAGTTCACTCAAAACGAAACACTAAAAATACCGTAATAATATTCCATAATATCAAATTTTGATAGAAACTTTCAAGCCGAAAAATACTATCTTGTTGCTATGATAATAATGTTCCTTGATTTGTTGTTCCATGACGAACTGCGTTGTTAATAAGTGGCCTTTGAGAATGAATCTCCTCGATTCGAAAACGTTCGGCCTACAGAGTAAGTAGAATACTACTTATTCGTAATAAAAATTTGACTGCAAGTCGTTGAATTCACTTAAAAAGTTAATATAAAAATGTTGTCTAAATTAATTATGTTTCTTATCACAATTTTATTCCGTTGATTCTTGTTATTCCAATAAGGAAATTTAATAAAATAATATTAATATAATATCAATACACATATTTTTTTTTAATTTTGGGGGCAATGGCCCCCGCTGCTCCCCCCAAATGGCGCCCCTGTAAAACTAATAATCGATTTTTAAGATTAAAACCTAGATTAAAGTTGATGATTTGGGATTAAGATTTGACCTCCATTCTAAACTACTATATATATTGGAAATTAGAACGTTGTGGCAGAAACACGTTACCTATTTTCTATGTACGAAACGACAGGAAATCATCTAAATTCATTACGACCGCCATCTTGATTCGGTTAAAACGTGTGACGAACGGAATTAGAAATGTGTGGCTGATTGATAGTTGGCGGGAAGGTGAGGGAGAGGGATGGATAAGCAGCAAATCATGAAATGGTGGAGATGTCTTATTCCCAAGCAAATCTTACAACGTTCAAATTTCCGGACCGGCAGTCAAAATTGTGGCGGGAAATTTGAATATTACTCGCGCGCCAATTCAATGCCTTCTGGATATATGTAGACTAATATTCTCTCTGAATTAGTCACTCTCTTTCCCACTCACACTCTCTCTCTCACACACACTCACTGTTTCTCCGCCCTTTGCCTTCCCTTTCTTCTAGGGAACGTGTCGCGGAGGACACGTATGTCCTGTCGGTACCAGCTGCTTAAAAACAGTCGTTGAGTCATTTGTGAGAGGACCTGAATTGTTCAGATGGTTGCGTTCTGAAAACTCTGACACCAGACCAAAGCTATTGAATAAATAGGTCGTACGATATTGCTATTAATTTCTTCTAGAGAATGAAGGTAACACTTCTAACATAAATTAACATAACTTTCCGAAAAAAAAAACATTTTTGATATGGTTTTCCATGTAAATCATGTGCCTGATGCCTTCAACTAAACACTCAAAAAGAAACACTGAAAACAGTGAATAATACTCCATAATATCAAATTGCCTATACCTTTTTTCTCTCAAACCACTATTGTTTTATAGTTACATACATTTGTACATATTGTAACACTATGTTATGTTATGTTATGAAGGGACGGATTCAAAGATCCAGAAGATTCAAAGATCCTCACACGTCAACCGAAGCTTATTGTGTGTCCCTAGTACGTTAGTTAGGCAAACCAATACCTGTGCCCTTTACAAGATCCAGGAGTTTCTTCCCTATGCTAACGTCCCATTCATCACCTGGTTGCTTAAAGCCAAACAGAGCCATTCTCCTTGCCCCGAGTCCCTCGCAATCCATTGTAACACTAACTTCTACGGCCGGTTGCACGAAAGCCAATTTAATATGGAGTTTAATATCTGAAACTAACTGTCGTAAGTGTAACACCTTCATTTCTGTTGCACAAAGATCCATTAGTAATTTTTCGTTAACCGAACGGGTGCAATCTGGCAACACTGTAATTTGATCAACAGCTGATTCTGAAGTTGAGAAAAAAAATGAATTAGAATCATTTCATTGTCAATTATTTGAATCATTAATGATCATTCAACTATCTCAATATTATTGTTTATTTATTATGATAAAATTAAAAAAATAAATTGACAATATTATTGTCAATTTTTATTATATATAATAGATTTTATTCATTTTGAAAGGTTTTTAACACCTAAGACCGTGTTCTAGTACAATAAACATAACCTATAAAATGTAACTTACGGGAGTTCGTGCCTAATCGAACCTTACGTTCGAGTTAGCCTAATCGGCGTTATCGCTTGTAATTGTGCTTTGTGCAACAAAATTATCTCCATTAAGTTGATTCTCCATAGAATGACGTCATTCTACGGGGATTAAATTAATTTGGCTTTTGTGCAACCGGCCGCTATATTGTTATACTTATTGGTCCAAAATATGAATACCAAATAAAAGCTTTACAGTAAATAATTTCTTACATTAATTTATTGAAGAAATATTCCTGTTATCTTTGTTATACAATTAGTGGAATAGCAATGGTAACAGGTTTTTTAAAAATGATGCAAATTAATGCCGGAGATCAAATTAATGTCGAAAGACATTCGTGGGGGTGAATTTTTGGTGCTTCAATCGATATTTAAGCAACTTTCAAACAACTATTTGAAATAATTGGAATAAAATAATCAAGTATTAGTTAAGTCACAACAGTAGTCGTTTCATTAAATTGAGTCCGGTCTATTTTATCAAAAGATAATTTTATTCTTGAGATTCTTAGAACTTATCCTGTCTGATGTTTTCCTTTTGGCATTTTTGCATTACGACGTTGATATTAAAATTCTTATACAATATAATTGATTAACTTGAAACTCAAACAATATTCTAAGTATTTTTTTTTTTAATGTGAAGTAATCAATCAATCAAATTTATTTTCAAAATTTACAAACATTGTAGGGTCCTGCTAAACCCGTAGGTTTTTTACAGCAGGTGCCAATATTCACAATTATTCCAACAAAGGAACAAATTCACTTATTTTAATATTATAAAGAAAAAATAGAGATTAGTTAATGAAGACATACATTACAAAAGAATTTAGTGATAAAAGTAAAGTAAAAAATAAACACTGTTAATACAGAACTGAGAAAGAAAGAAAAAACTACAATCCTATCGAAGAAAATAATTAGAAAATAAAGAAATAGGATGGAAAACAAAGAAAATTGATGGAAAATAACTGAAAATGCCGTGAAATTAGTACAAATCCATATTGAAGTTAAATGACATGAAATTCAACATCTGACCTTACATTCGTACAAGATTGAATCTTAAACTTGAGCATGTTGAATATGTAATGTATTATACCTCATGGAAGGCTCTCACTGTAAGGGTGACCGATTGAATTGGCAAGCAAAAAAGTCTGTGTTCACTGCTATAAAAATCACTTCTTTGTGGTTCGGAACCCTCCTAAAATTGTAGGTCCACCATGTCTCCAATAACATGGCTCAAGCGGCGAGGTGGAACTACCCGTAAGGGTCTCCCCACCAATAAAAGCCATACTTTTTTCCTATACATTTTTTATTAAGGCAGGCAATATACCCGCATATATATAACGAATAAGTGGATATTAAGTTTGAAATTAAATCCAATTTATCCAGGCAGTAGCAAAAAAAGGTTACATAAGAATCAGAGTTATGATATCCCAAACTTCCGAGCTGGGACCGCCCTAAAAGCATTAACCATTCACAGAGAGCTGATGTATTTAGGTCAGATAAAGTCTCTGAATCCAAATACAGTAATGTATTTTTGGATATTTGTAGTGCATGCTGGATATATATCAAAGGGAATGCCTATTCGGAAAATTGCATTTCCCATACGTGAAAAAATATAGATCAATCTTTCTGCTTTACTGGAAAAGACTTACTTTCCGATCACATAAAAGAAACACATCAACTTCATCTCTTTCTATACTACTTCATTCGTACTTGCCTATTCTTTCTCCTCCACTTTCACTTTTTTCTCTCTTTCCTTCCTTTATCTCACTGTTTCCCAATCACAAATAAGGAAGAGATTGTCTACTTTGTTGGTCTCCTTCTATCATCCATCTTAGTTTATCTTACATTTCACACTCATACCCTCTTTCTCTTTTCTTCTGACACCTTCTTTCTCTCTTTATTCTTTCTCTCACCTTGTTTCTTCTCAATTACTCTCACACCTTTCTTACCATTCTCTCTTTCTTTCACCTCTCTTACCTTTCTCTCTTTCTATGCGGATAAAATAATCTTTATATTTGTACCGATCTCTATTTTCTCTTCTCTTATTCCCTCTATAAAACTCTCACCCACTCTCTCTCTTCCCTTATACCCTCCCTCTCTTTCTCTCTTCCTTTCAAAACTTATTCTTTCATTCCTTTTTTCCTCTTTCTACGCAGTGAAAGTTATATTTATATTTTTTACTCCTATTACCCATCTTTATTTTCTCTTTCTTCTTCTATCTATCTATCACACCGTCTCACAACCTCACTCTCTCTCACACTATAACACTCTCTTGCAACCTCTTCTTCCATCCTCCTTTTCTCTCTTTCAACGCAGATAAAGTAATTTTTGTATTTGTTACTCCTCATCATTTTTATCTTTCTCCATTAAACCTCTCTCTTTCTCTCTCCTACGTACTGGTTCTCTGTCCTCCCTTCTCTCTCACTCTGTCTCTCCGCAAACCTTATCTCTCTCTCAAACTCTTTCTCGCATCCACTTTTCCCTTCTCATTATCTCTCTTTCTATGCAGATAGAGTTATCCTTTTATTCTTTGTAAATTCATTCGTTACCCATCTCTATTTTCTTTTTCTTCTCTTCATCTACCTTTATCTTTATCTTACTTTCTGTTTCTTCGTCCTTCTATCTCTCTCTTTCTCCCTCTCCTAACTTTTCCAACTCCTCTATCTACTTGAAAAACGCAAAAGCCACATATTTGAAGCCAGCTTTCAATAGCTCAACCACCACAATACGGCATCTGTCCATGCACGTATGATTCCAACCTTCCGTGTAGGTATATAGATAGCTACACATATTTAAAACACAAAAATATATTCAAAGAGATCAGAAAAAGAGGGTAGACAGGAAGTAGCGGGGGAGAGACAAAGAGGAAAATGGGGAAAAGCAGTCACCGTTGATATAAGGTGAACGTCATATGTAAGGCTTTCCCCTATCAATAACATGAGCCATATGGATGAACGTAACATGCGTGTGTGTGCGAGTGTGTGTGTTTGGTGTAGAACTGATTGATCATTGGTGCAGAGACCTTTGGCTCCCCTAACCTCCCCCCCTTCAACAACCCCCAGCTAACCCCATTCAGTTTCCATTTGGGACGGCGAGTTTTTTCTACTGGGGGAAAGTGGTGCAGGGGAAAAATAGGGGTTGTAATGGCTGTGAGGGATGGAATATTGTACCCAAGGGGTTGAAAGTGCAAGACTGCTCTCACGATTTCTGCCTGAAGGCCTCTCTCCATTCTACAGAACTACGCCTATCCAAACTTGTTAGAGATGAAGTCGCTCTCAGGAGGTTAGGAGGGATGAATCTTCTACATCGTTAAAATAATTATGGGTATTGGATCAATTATTGATTTTAGTTTTTTAGGTAACGCTTGTGGGGCGTATGTAGATATTTTGTGAAGGAATTCAGGTGAATTTCTAAAAATCATAGAAGATCTAAGATTTTTGTGAAGATCAAACGATGAACGAGGGTCATTTTTTAAACCTTCAATGAGTTATAAATTGAAGATTAGGGAATATAAACGAATTATCTTATTGCCAAAATAATAATAATAATAATAGTAATAATAATAGTAATAGTGATAGTGATAGTGATAGTAATAGTAATTTCCGCAAAATGTACGTACACATAATTATGTTTTTCCCACAAAATTATCACCTTGAAGATTGAGGCGTTTGTCATACCTGTGGACAAGCTTTTCAATACCATCTACATGAAATATTTCCAATAGTACATTTAAATGAGTCTTGAAGTTCCTCAGTAGTGGGGAAGTGCTGACCTCCAAGTCATTTCTTACACAGTCAATTAATTAAGCTTTTAATTATTAGATCTTACAACATTTGCAGTGATCCATCCAGAACAAACGAAGAGGCATGCTGACGTTTGGAATTATTGTTCTGCTGCATAGCAAAACCTGCTCGCACAGTACCGGTGTAACTTCTTTAAAACAATTTCAATTACACCATTATCAATCTCAAACAAACTAAAAGTAAAGTACAAAGTAACTTGATATATACTAAACACAAAATGATACTATTGGCTGAGGGAGAAAGTGCCTCTATAGGCTGACCTTCATTGAAGGTCTGTGATTGGCTGAAGGCAATAAAAAGTCATGCCCACTGGTGGGAGGAGCAACAATCACAAATAGGTGTCAAAATCAAGAACCAAAAACCGTGAACACATAGAAAGTAACAAACATGATCAATACACAAATAGGCTGAAATTGAAAAGTTTTAAAATTGAAAAAAATTGTAGCTAAATGAAATTTAGTCAAGGTCAACCGAGAAAAACACGAAAGTACCATCACATGACGCCTACTTTTTAATAACGGTACTTTCGTGTTTTTTCAGTTGAAAAACGATTCCATTAATAGTTTCAACAATAAAATTTATTCCGACCAATTCAATACAACTCACTTGATTTCATCAAATTCTAACCTACATTTCAATAACGATACTTTCGTGTTTTTCTCGGTTGACCTTGACTGCATTTCATTTAGCTTCACTTTTTTTTATTTAAAATTTTTTAATTCGAGCCTCCTTCTGTTTTATTCTTGTTTGTTACTTTCTATGTGTTCACAGTTTTTGGTTCTTGATTTTGACACTTATTTTTGCTTGTTGCTCCTTCCACCAGTGGGCGTGACTTGTTATGGCCTTCAGTCAATCACAGACCTTTAATGAAGGTCTGCCTTTAGAGGCACTTTCTCCCTCAATCAATAGTACAATTTTGTGTTCAGTATATATTAAGCTACTCTGTACTTTAGGTTTATTTTGTTTGAGATTGATAATGGTGTATCAACGGTAACAACCGTAACTAGTATTTCACAGTTTTCAATAAATGTGGTTGTGACAGCTTCAAATTTATTTTTTTGCCCTGAAATTCAGAGAAACTTGCATAAAGTATCGTAAACTTGAGGTAAGGTTTAACTCCAAATCTCCTACAAAGCCTACAAATACGGTGCTAAGAGCCCTATTTTAATATAATATGATGAATAAAAATAAATCATACATTTCCTTAATAATCAATAAAAATAATCCAAGAAATTGAAAATTTCAATCAGTAATAACCAATATAAGTCAATCAATATGAAGTTCCATATCCATCTCACAAACTCAATAAACATAACATTCAAATCTCAATAACTGCATGAATTTCCTCACATTAATCTCACTTAAATCAAAATGAACTTCCATATTTAACTCAGAGTATACACAAAATTTATATGCTTCCCCTAGCGTTCATAATAAATTATTGCAACTGCTAATTTAACAACCTTGGTTGGTACTTTCAACAAATAGCTGAAATGTCTTTGAGTGCAATGAACATAGCAACTACTCTAAGCAAGCTGGAAAGGAACAATTGGGGCTGTCAAGAGGTTATGCACTCTATTAGTGCAAGAAAGAGGAGACACTCTCTCGCTCTAACGCTCTCACTCTTTTTTCTCTCTTTCTGTCACTCACTTACTCTATTACTCTCTCTTTTCCTCACCCCATCTGTTCCTCCAACACATACCCTCACTCCCTCTCTTTTAACCACTATTAGCTTATTAATCACTGCGCAATAAACAACCCTTGTTATGTTAACCCCTCCTCTTATCCCCCTTTTTAACCCCCTCCTCCTGCCCCTCCATCACTACCATGCGACATTTCTATTGTTGTCTTAAAACAATCAGCGACAACCGACAAGAACAAGTTACGACCGAATTTATAGCAGCGCATACATTTTACACATAAACTAAAATGACGGCGTCTCTCTTGTTACCGCTATTATTATATCTACTTTCTCTGTCATTATTCTAGTTCCTTTTCACATGTTGTTCGCATAATTTGTTCCACTATGTTTGTTCTGAACGTTTGTCAGGTGATAAAGAAATATTTCTTTGATTTGTTTGCTGTTCATAATCAAGAATTGTTAATCGATTTCTTTGAAACTATTGTATTTAGTTGTCAATATGACTGAGAGGAGTCAGAGAAGAAGAAGGAGGAGGAGGAGGAGGAGTAGGAGTAGGAGAGGGAGGAGGGAGAGGAGGAGAAGGAGGAGGGAGAGGAGGAGAAGGAGGAGGGAGAGGAGGAGAAGGAGGAGGAACAGTAGGAGAAGGAGGTGAAATAGAAGAAGACAAGAAAGAAGACAGTGAAGGAGAAAGAGATGGAGGAGAAGGAGGAGAATGTGGGAAGGATATGGAGGAAAAGGAGGAGGATGAGGAGTTGGTGGTGAAGAACGAGGAGTAAGAAAAGGAGGGAGGAGGAGGAGGTGGTGATGGTGGAGGAATAAGATGAGAAAATGAAGGAGTAGACTGGGAAGGCGGATACATAGAAGGAGGAAGAGGAAGAGGATAAGGAGGAGGAATAGGAGGAGAAGACAGAGAAGGCGACAGGGAAGGAGGAGGAGGAAGAGACAACGAAGGAGAAAGAGATGCTGAGGAGGAAATGGAGAAAAGGGTGAAAGAGGTGACAGGAAAGGAGGAGACAGAGAAGGAGAAAGAGGAAGAAAATGAAAAAGAGGAAGAAAAAGAGAAAAAGGAAGAGAAGGAGACAGGAAATGAGGAGCAGTGAAGGAGGAGGATGAGGAGGAGGAGAAGAAGGAAAAGGAGAAGGAGACGAAGAAAATAAAATTTTTACAAAAACCAATACAGATTAAATTCAGGAATATGCTACATATTATTTTAAAGAATGAAACATTTGGTACCTAGATTTCAATAGATAGTAGATTAATTATTTTCATGGAAGAACTATTATGATTCTCATATCACCCAGGAATTCTTATAAAATTCACAATGAATTCTTAGAATTAATTCATAGGATGAAACAGATAATGATATAGAATAATCATATGCATATAAAATCTGTAATATATAATATAAATCTATAATATATAATATAAATCTATAATATAATATAATCATATGAATATATAATTATATATTTATATAAAATCTCAACATCGTCCAGTAATTCTAGGGAATAAAATTCTCAGGGAATTGTTGGAATTCATTCATAACATGTAGCTTGAACTTTGCTTCATTCTAAATAAATGTAGATCAAATTCCTTGTAGATCTGATCTTCTGTATTAGATTTTGTAAAAATTAGATTTTCTTCCTTATCTACGTCTCCTCCTTCTCCTTCTCCTCCTTCTTCTTCTCCTCCTCCTTCTCCTTCTCCTTCAACTCCTTCACCTTCTCCTTTTCCTCCTCCTTCTCCTACTTCTCCTTCTTCTCCTCCTTCTCCTTCTCATTCTCCTTCTCCTCTTTCTCCTTCTCCTCTTTCTCCTTCTCCTTCACCTTCACATCCTTCTCCTTCTCCTTCTACCTCTCCTTCTCCTTCTCATTCTCCTTCTCCTTCACCTTCACATCCTTCTCCTTCTCCTTCTTCTCCTCCTTCTCCTCCTTCTTCTCCTCCTCCTTCTCCTCCTCCTCCTTCTCCTCCTTCTCCTTCTCCTCCTCCTTCTCCACCTTCTCCTCCTTGCCACATGAGTCTGAGACTTGTGTGTAGGTAATGAGGTGAATGCGAATGATGACAAGGTGAAAACAAACATGGCTGATAATTAAACAGATAGATATAACATGGATCAATAAAAGAAAGATTCATTGTTATCAAAGATTTAGTACATTTTTACGACCTTCAAAAATTTTGTCCACGTAAATTCACGAGATTGATAGCGCATCGAAGTTTATTATAGATAGGTTAATGTAGGCTCGGATCCAAGATGGCGTCGACGGCACTGAACCACTTACAATGGTGCGACCACAAAAGCTGAACGTATATAAAAAATGATAAGAAAATTCCTAAATTTATAGCGCGGCTGAAATAGGACAGGAGGGGGGGGGGGAAGGAAGAAGGGCACTTGCTTTCTTGTGTAAGCTGCTAGAATAGGAGAGTCAAGGGCTAGATCAGCGAAGCTTGGGCCCTGGAAGGGAGGACCCGGGCCTTGAATACAAAAGGGCCAGGCTTGTCGAACATCAGCTCTAAAAATCTACACTTGGTGAGAGAAGAGAGACCCACAGACTGCCCTCACGGATCCAAGATGGCCGACAAAGATATCGCACGATTCTCCTTTGATTTTGCTTCTCACTTTGTTGGAGTCTTCTCACTCTTTAACATAATATTCTTCTTACTTTAATAACTGCTGAAGTACAGAGGATATTATTACTTCATTTTTCAGCGATTGAAGCGTCACCTAGGTTTTCTATATTATTTATAATATAATATTTTACATTGAAATTGGAAAAGTGATTGCCTTGAGCCGTAAGAGGTATAGGTTTTCTGATAAAAATAAGCTAAGAACTCCTGGGCTCTCTTTGTAAAGGTGATCGATTGGATAGGCCATCAAAAAGACTATTCTCTGCTGTAAATTACTAACTGATGGTTCGGAACCCACATAAAAGTGTAGGTCCTACTCATAAATCACCATCATCCAACTTAACACCCACCCATAGGTCTCAGACGTATGTGGGCTTCATACTCGAAAAATAAAATGTTCTTATACGTGGTTTAGGGTTAGGGTTTTCAATAAATGTGGTTGTGACAACTTCAAGTCTTATTATTATTCATTATGGATATCTTCCACAATATCACCTTTGCCACTATAAATAAAATGAAAATAATTCCATTAACATCACATAGAAAAGACTGTTCTTTGTTGTAAAATCATTTGCGTGTGGTTCGGAACCCACCTAAAACTGTAGGTCCAACTCATCAAATACCATCATTCAATTCATCACCCACGCACAGGTCTCAGACCTATGTGGGTTTCATCCTCCGAAAAAAAATAGATAAGAGGTCTTATCTGTAAAGCAAATGATAAATAATAGATATGATATTAAAAGGAGGGGAGCAGACGGAGGATAATGAGGAGTTGGAGTGAGAAGGAGGATGACGAAGAGAAACAGGAGGGGAAGGAGAATAGAATAAAGGAGGAGGGGTAAGAGAAAAACGAGGAGAAAGAGATGTAAAGGATACTAGGTGAAGCAGAATACGTTGGATGTAGAAGAGATGTTCTCAACTACTCCGAGGGGAAATTAAATGAACAAAAGTGTTTTGTAAATCACAAAGCGTTTGGCAAATTAGTGCTACCGGTCCATTCCATCTATCAGCCTATCACTGAACAAGTTTCGAGGTTTCGATTTTGATTCGCTCGTCATATAACTAGATTAGTTGAAGTTAATCTTGTTCTTAAACGCTCTTTATACTCTTTAATTTAGGTATTCAATCGATTTCGCTCAATCATGCTGAAATCAGCTCTTCCCTTCTATCACAACTCTTTACAGTAGGTGTGAAATTTTGTGAGGCGACCAATGTGTCGTTGATCTTCTCTCATTTCCAAATTTATATTTCTGAATTGCATTCAAGTGGTTTTTGAAGGTATCTGATCCCAAAGGTATATTAATGAAATTTGCTCAATTACGCTGAAATGCGTTTTTCTGATTTGCGTTTTTTGTTTTGTATCTGGTCCTAAAGGTATTTTCTATGCAATTTGCTCAATTACGCTGAAAAGCGTTTTTCAGATATGTGGAATTTCGCTTTTATTCGCACTTTCATCCAGGGGTGAAATTCCGTGAAACGGCCAATTCCATTAAGTAATAATTCCAGAAGATGTGAAATTCATCTAGTTTGGGCATTTTTTCCTTCTGAAATATACATTTAAACACAGTGAGAATTTTCAATCTGAACCAATTTTTCCAGCCGATGTTGTCACAGCTACGATTTGTACTCACACCAATTGCACTATTGTACCTAGTTTAAACGGTCTTTTTTTCCCGGAGGTATTGATGGTTGAAAGATTAATAAATAACTATTTTGAATAAATAACGCTAAATTGGTTTTTCCTAAAGATTAAGTATAGAAAACCTCTGGTTATGGAGTATAAGACAAATCAAGTCAGATATACAATATAACCATTTTTATTCACTAGTTACCACAATTAAAATTAAAATTAGTTGAAGTGAGACTCAATTTTGATCTCAATGGAACTTTTGTACACTATAAAAAGCTTTATCAACTGAATATTTTCTCAATTGTTTTTTAAATAATTCAATATTTCCAAGATTCTTCAGAAACTGCGGTAGCTTGTGATAGAATCTCCTTCCAATGTAACTACTGTATCGGTCTCACGAGTTGATCCCTGGTTTTTCGGCGTGAGAGCGGGTGGCGGTAGTAGGAAGTCAACTGGGCATGCTCTAGATTTACTCCTAATCTGAAAACTATGGCCACAGCCTAGTTGTGTCTAGGGCTAATGTTGTTGCAACGTACAGTAGCGGTGAGTTGCAGGAGAAGGGGAAGAATCAGCCAGGGATCAACTTATGAGACCGATACAGTAGTTTATTGTTAGAATAAACTGCTGTTGTGAATCATCAAGTAATAATCTCTTTGGTTTCGTGTATTACGTTATATGTATTACGTGTATATACGTTAAGATTTTGGATTATATTACTTTTTTCCATAATTATAATGTAACTTCATAAGCAAGATACAGTCAGGAGACCAAATGAAATTTAGAACGTAATTAATCAAGTTGAATGTACTTGCTGTAATGTACTAGTAGCCTGATGATGTACAATATTAATTTGCCCTTGGTTTAGTCCCAGCAACTAATATTACTCCTCATTATTGTTGTTACAGACTTACCCGAGGGTGCGCTTCGCTCGACTTATAACGTGAGTATTGAATGTTTTAGAAGCTTTAAAAATGAATTGTGTATTAATAACTCTTTTTAATCTATGAGGAACAAAAAAAACATGATGCTAGTTTGAATGATCAAAAATCTATTTTAGCCAATTCAATGCTAAGCCACCAAATTAGGCGACTCCCAAGAATTACAGTGTTGCCAGATTTGGGGCCTTGCCAGTAGCTGATAGTAGAGAATCACCAGTCTGAATGCACAAATTGACAACATTACTCATACCGTGTTGTCTAGTCTAGAACTCTGACGCTAGCAGTCAAACCCAAAACCCCTAAAATTATTTTGTAAATTAAAAATTTAAAGATCTATAGGGTCTTATCGTCCCATTTAATTACTTTAGCTTTTTAACTACTATAGTAGTGGGTTTGCCACTACTATACAGTCAGTTGTTTTTTGCTACACTGCAATCTCTATCAGCCGCCTAATTTTGTGGCGTGGAGTATAGTCCAAGGTTAGTAGAGAGGAAGCAGTCTCTATTAACCCTGAGTATAGTCTAGTTATAATATGGAGTGGGACAACGAATTCATTAGAGTCTGTCAACTTATTCTTGGCAGTGCGCCGAACACGTTTGTTTTGTGCTGTTTGCAGTATCTTCACTTAAGTGACTCTTGAAATGCATGTTGAAATACATTACATTTCAAGAGTCCCTCGATTCAAGAGAGGCTGAAGGAACGTTCATAAATACAGCCCTGAGTTGAATTTTCTTTGCCATTTTTCCTTTAATCAGCACACAAATTACTTCCCGGTGGTTCGGAACCCACCTAAAACTGTAGGTCCAACTCATCAATCACCATCATCCAACTCATTACCCACGCACAGGTCTCAGACCTATGTGGGCTTCATCCTCCAAAAAAAAAAAAAAAAAAAAAAATTTCTACGTCTCAGCCCTATTAAAACTGCTCAAACAGAAAAAAATTTGTGAGATTTTTCGAATATATTCTGTAATTTCATAGTTTTTCTTCAAATTTAGAGAACGTTGCGTGACCTGAAGCTACAAATATAGAATTTTTTTAAACCTTTAAACTATTTTTCCGTTAAAAATAAATCTACCAAAAAAATCGTTCAAGTCTTATTGAGATACAATACTCGAAATTGTTTTTTTTAGGTGATCTTTCACACATTTTCAGTGACTCTCGTAACATAATAATAACAATTATTATCATTTCGTTTTTAGAAAATAAATTAATGTGGTTGTAACAATATCAAGTCTTATTTTAAAAAACTAGTACTTTACAACATCCTGCGTTTGACTAATGATGAAGAACATTATTTCTCCAGCTGAATAATAAATAATTATAATTTTTATAATATTTATTCGTTATTCATTATAGGAAAATCTCAATGAAATTGATTAGTTGTGACAAAATTACAATTTTCAATATCACGACACATATTACAGTATCGCGATGCATATTTGGGAAAGTGATAGCCGCGAGCCGTAGCAGGTATCTGTTCAATCAGATAGATAAGCTGCGTTCTCGTAGGTCCTGTTTGTAACGGTGACCGATTAGATTGGACAGCAAAAAAGACAGTGTTCTCTGCTGAAAATCACTTCCCGGTGGTTCGGAACCCACCTAAAACTGTAGGTCCAACTCATAAATCACCATCATCCAACTCATTACCCACGCACAGGTCTCATCAGACCTATGTGGGCTTCATCCTCAAAAAAAAAATAATATATTTATTACAGTTAATAATAACAGTAAACAGTAAGCTTATGGCTTCTATTGGTTGGGAGTATGCCTTTAATAAACAGAAAATTTAAATAAAAATTATCAAATAATACTTAACTCATAAAATACTCTACTACAGTATACTATTGCAAAATCAAAGTGTAAATACATGAGGGACCGACATAAATCAGCCATTGTTGGGTTCATTCGAGTTCTTCGTTTACGATGCAATAACAATACAATATTTCGCATTGGCCGTTCAACATTTTGATGCGACGTTGCCACATTGAGCGAAAAGCGCAGCTGTTAATTTTTCGCGATAAGAGTAGTGTTAACGAGCTCGTTACAGCTGTTAATGGCTCACTTGGCCGATTTCTTTCCAAGTCAGCAACACTTACTTCTACAATTCGTTTTATCGCCGATTTTTGCATGTAAATGAGGTTGTTCCTTCCAGTGGCAGAATTTCTTAACAACTTTGCAAGCGGTTACCTTTTGCTGGAAATGGTAATGGCTGTCTGCACTCCGTTTATGAGGGAGTATGAAGCTATTGAGCATTTTTATAAATAGGACGTCTTGGAAAATATTTGAAATAGTAGCTTATGCAACCATTTTATTTTTACTATAGTCAATATTTATTCATTTACTAGCTGGCCCGACGCGCGTTGCTGCATTCTCATAAAAATTCTCCTTGATTTTATTATTCGCCACCTCCCGCTGAGGTTACATTTCAAATTAGTAAACGAAGTTAGTCCTAGGGCTCTTACAGCTGTTCATAGAGGCCTTCTTCGTTGTTTTCTTAATCACCACCTCTGAATGAAGAAATATTTCAAATTTAAACCTCCTACTCTAAGAGTAGATGCTAGGTTTTTTATTTTATTATTCGCCACTTCCCGCTGAGGCTGAATTTCAAATTTCTAGCTGCATTGGTTAACAGATGTCATCAACCCGGCATAATAATACATTTCATCATACCCAGTCATATGTTTCCTACATACTGCAAGGCTCCGACTGCACAGTAGCCTACATGCAAAGTCTTTGCGTTCCAGACAGTGTAAATAACGCCGCTAAGGGGCCTGCCATATGATTAAAAACTGTTGACTTCTATCAGCTGTTCCTTTAAGCTGTTTGGCCGGCAAGCTCAGTAGGTTAGGTCTGTAAAATGGATTAATTAATCATAATTATTAGCCCCCTTATTAAAATTTATGGTCAGAAACCATCCCCAATATTCATACAACATATTCCCAAAGTTTCATGCCGATCTGTCAAGTAGTTTTGAAGTCTATAGGGAACATGCATACATACATACATACATACAGACAGACATTCATTTTTATATATATAGATTATGACAAAATCACAATGAATGTAAAGGAGGAACAGAATCAAGACCAAAACTGCTCACATCACTAATTTTAAATATTTTGCATTGTCCAAAACATTGACTAAAAATTTAGATTTTCTAAAAAACTTCACTTGAAAAATAACAGAATGATTTTTATTTCACTAAATGACCATCAATTTAAAATGATAGATTTTATCTATGTATCCATTTATGACTGAAACACAATGAAAAACATACAACAGGCACATTCCTCAACTTGACTTCTTTCAAGCCACAAGGGAGATGTAGATTGTTCTAGTACTGTACTGTTCGGTTGTACTGTTCTAGTTGTGTAGCGAAAATTCTAAAATGGGTGTTTATCGAAGATTTTGTGGCCCTTCCCAAAGTCTTTTGACTTTGAATGAAAAGTCTTTTGGGGCCTTGTCTGAGGTCTGGGAGATAAGGAATACTCCCAATCACAAGGGGAGTGGAGGGGTCCTCCCGCGGGAAATTTTAGATAAATAGTCACTCCAAAATAGCTTTTAAGAGATTATATACTAGAAAAGCTTGAATTCGTTCATTTTAATCCACATTATGGGAACATTTTGGGATTTTCGATGCAGGAAACTTGATTTGAAGCTCAAACAGTAATTTTATTCGAGTATTTATGGAAATGGAGTTTATAAATTTGGTTAAGTGAATCTTAAATTTGTGATAAAAAATTAAAAAAAAAACACTTGTGGAAATTATGACTCACGTTATGGCGTGACGGCCGTTTCACTCTAATGTTAAGAGCATCGTCAGACGACCCACAGGTTTGACGTTGCTCTTAACATCAGATTGAAACGGCCGTCACGCCATAACGTGAGTCATAATTTCCACTTAAAAGTGTTTTTTTTAAGTCTTTTATTATATATTAGTGGAAACAAGATGGATCTTCAACATCATAATCTTAAAATTGATAAATCAATGCTTTCATGCAATGGACGATTGTTAGTTCTTTGATTAGTTTTGAACAAATTTTAATTTATGAAATGTAGAAAAATACGTTTATAGTGCCAGTTTACCAATTGATAGTGGTTTCAAATTATTATTACAATCAGGGCAACCCTGAGACCTTTTGTAGCCCGGAGCAGAGTTTTGGCTGGAGGCTCCCTTAACCCTTCACCCAAAATACCAATTTTCAACTTGACATGATTTTCCAACTAGCGTTTATTGATCTTCCAGCTATGCTTAGTTACCTACTATACTGAAAAGTATCTGCGTAACTAATTTGAGTATTCTTTTCAATCTAAAGATAAAATTCCAGTGTAGGCCAACTGAAAACCATTTTATGAAAAGTTGTGGAAGCTAGGTGGAAGGGCACTAAGTGGCACCAGAGAAAGCATTGAATAGTACAATTAACTTTTCACTTATTTTTGTGTAATCATTGAATTCGCATCTAACTATTTACTAATATTGCAAAAGGTAAAATGTTTGAAAATATGAAAAATATTATGAATGAATAGTATTTGATTCAACTGGCAACTAGAGAATGCGCAGAACAAACATCAGCATTCTTAATTTTGAATTAATAACACATATAATTCCAAATTCTAATTTTCAGTAATTTTGTGATTAAATACGGATGGTGATGAAACCCTACAAAATTGAGTACAATAAACTATATACTTAGTGTCTAAATGTTCTACCCCGATCTTGAAAGTGCAACTCTAAGTTTTTTTTGTGGTAATCAACCACTCTCTCATATTATTTTTGTTGTTTGATTCATGGCATTACAAATCATGGGGTGTTAGATCATGGGGTGTTTGGGTGCCTTGATCATTAATAAAATAAGATCAAATCTGAACATTAACAGGAATGAAAATTTGAAGCCCGTCCGCAAAAATATCAAGAATTAAAATTCAAGAAGAAGAAAATATCAATTATCTAGTCCCCTTTCAAGCCTACTGTGTCAACTTCATTCAAGTGGCCTGGGGGCCCTTCAAACTCATGGGATCCGAAAATACTGGGACTCACCAGCATCGTGGCCCCTAGAGGCCTCAAACTGGGGCAATAAGGGCCCAAAGGGCACGCGTCGACAGAGGGCCTCTAGTGTTTTTTAGGCTTCTAAGGGGCATTTTGAGGTCTGAATTGGAGAAATAAGTGGCCTTGAAGGCCTCAAGCTGGGGCAATTTGGGATACCTTATTCTATTTTTATTCTGTCACTTGCTTACATTGGCCAGATGATGTGGCCTCTTGACGTTGAGCCCCAGTGAAACTTGCCCTGTTTGTCCCTTCCCCTCTGTAACTGTAACTAAGTATATTTTTATTCTTTTTCCCAGCTGTGATATTTAATCTTCACCTATGAACGCATTTTTCATCTCCAGTAACAGATATTATCGTTTTTTATGCCTCCCCAATCATTTTTAGGGCCTCTTTTGCAGCATCAAGAGGGGTTGTAACCCTTGAACGCTAATGAATAAGAACACGAGTATAGCAAGTATAATGGATTAGAATCGAGTATAACGGATTAGAAACGAGTATAATGAGTATAATGGATTGGAATACGAGTATAATGGATTAGAAGCGAGTGGCTTATAAACAAGATAAAATCGTTGCATACAATATTTTATCCAGTGGAAAAATTGACTGATTTTCAACAAAAATATGTCATCATGGCTCTTTAAGCTGGTGATCTTTAATTGGAGAACTCTAACATTTATCTTTTAATTCGATTGGTGAATGTAGTCTATACATTCTTTTTCATGAAAAGGCTTATTTCGTTTGAAAATTCCTAAACATTCAAACAAAAATATCAAAATATATATTAAAAGATCATTTTTGCCCAGGGACAATCTACAGGTTGACAAAAATCTGTTCCTAAAGCTGTTTGTTAATCAGTTAACGACTCTGCGAATTAGAGTGAACTACAGTACATACAAAACAGCCATCAGGCGCCATTTTACCGCTAATTATTAACGAGGCCTACGCTATGGAGGCTCAAGATAAGGTCTTGTGACCTTACAACACTAAAGATGCCTCACTGTACATAGATATATATGTATGGCAGATCGTACGGTATATATACAGTCTCAGTGGAAAGGTTAGCAACATTATCACACGCTGTATGGTGCTTTTTCATTCAATTCACTTTCTTCCCTTATTCTCTTTCTTGCAGTTTCTTTCTCTGTTCCTCACCTTCTTCCCTATCACCTATCATCCATATTCGTCTCTTCC